>JBBPBX010006366.1:27035-68750 GCA_038048925.1 Garcialebias charrua
ACAAAAATCGCGATCGATATTTTTTTCTTTCCATAAAGTAATAACAAAAATATATTGTCACACAGGCACATTTATCAACAGCTGTAACTGTACAAAATAAATGCCTAAAAAATAAACTACATATGTTGGTTTAGTTTTTAGACATCTATTTACATATATTAAATAATAATCCTCTTCAACTGGGGGCGGCTGTGGTTGAGAGGCTAGAGCAATTGTCCTCCAACTGGAGAGTTGGGGGTCCGATTCCACCAGCAGTCACATGCTGAAGTGTTCCTGGGCAAGACACTGAACCCCTCATTGCCTCCGATGTGTGTCCCATCAGTGTATGACTGTGATAAAGCTCTGATTATTCTTTGTACACATCTAGTAGAGTGTATGAATGGATAAATGAGGCACAGATTGTGTAGTAAAAAGCTTTGAGTGTCTTGATCAGATAGAAAGGAGCTACCGGTATACAAGTACAGTCCATTCAGCTACGCCGTCTTACGGCTAAAGCGTTAGCCATCTTTTTAGCCACTAAGGACCATGTCTTTAGCGTTATGACACAAGCTACGGCCAAAGATTCAACCTACCAAAGTGTAGAACAAAGAGATTAAAAAACTCCATCCCCTCAGCCATCGGATTTTTAAACAAAAAATAGTTTTAAAGATTATCTCATTCCTATGTATTCTTATCTTGAATCTTACTTAATGTTTTTAAGGAAGAACTATTTGCTTTTTAAGTTGTACCCTCTGAAATGTCTCTTGTACACTGTATTTCAATCTGTAATGGAGGTACTTTTTTATTCTTTTTATTCCTTTATCCTGTTTAATATTCTAGTTTGTATGAATGAATTTGTTGGCTGTCTCACTACTATTACCATTACCTGCTGTAAATGAATTGCCCCTCGGGGACCTAATAATAAAGTTGAAGTTAAAGTTGAAGCTGCTGCTTTATTAATGTCGTGCTTCCTCTCTGTGCACAGCTGAATGAGCTCTGAACCATTGTTTATTTTAAGGAAGGACACGGGTCTCCCGGAGCAGGTAGTTTCACACACGCTCGGCTGCAAACGTCTCTTCTCCTTCTGCTTGCCCACCTGGAAAAGCAGGAAGGGGAGGGGGAGCGCAGCTAAGGGCTGTGTGGCACCTGAGAGAAAGAAGACTGCAGGATTTCCAAGTATAAAACATTGAGATAGTCTCAACTTATATTGCAAAACTATTATGTCGACATTTAAAAAATGTCGAGATATCTCCCAGCCCTATTCCGTGTCATTACAAATTTATATGGGCCTCAACTCCTCCTTCGCAGAAGGGGAGCTCAACCTGTCACGTGAATGAGGGGGCGTGACTAAGTGTGATCTCAAGAGATTTTACGGGGATTGATGTGTAAGGAAATATGAGACGGTGCTACAAAAGCCTTTGTACGTGATGTGGCAAGCAAAAATAAACTATTCCTTGACGGATATTGAATTCCTGGGAGACTCTTTTTAGAGTTGCTGGCCCAGTTTAACCCTGTCAGAACCGGGTCATAATTTCATTATAATCCCGTCTCTGAGCAGAAAAAAAAAAAACAGGACCAGTCTAGATAAAATAATCTAACAGATAGGGCTGTGCGATATGACGATGTATATCGTGGGGACGATAGAAACATGTCTATCGGGGGCGGCCGTGGCACAGTGGTAATGGCAGTCGACCCCCGATCGGAAGGTTGGAGGTTCGAATCCCGCATCCGCCCACCATGTGTCGTTGTGTCCCTGGGCAAGACACTTAACCCCGAGTTGCTCCCGGTAGGTCTGGATGGCGCCTTGCAAGGCAGGCTACCACTACCGGTGTATGAATGTGTGAATGAATGGGTGGATGGCTGGTATTGTAAAGCGCTTTGGGGCTCTTCACAGGGGGTTGGAAAGCGCTATATAAATAAGCTCCATTTACCATTTACCATTGTGCTACTTTCCTTCTATCATCTCTATCGTGATAAATAAGAAGCTTCATATTAGGGCTGGGCGATATATCGATATTTTTTAAATATCGAGATTTTTTCTAAAGAGATATAAGACGAGAATATCCACCTTATTCTTGGGGGTGTCACTGTAGAAGCGATAATGTGCCGTACTTCCGTTTGACCCCGGAAGTAGAATTTTTGCATTGGCTCCTCGTTGTTTGCTTGCTAATCTGCGCGCATCGTAGAAGTTCTGTTAAAGTTCTGTTTTCTGTTATTTTGAGCTAATATTGTCACGAAGATGTCTTGTGGAGCTCGGGTACCTGTTGCGCTGTTCGTGGCTGTATGAATAATCAGACGAAGCTGAATTAGTGGCTGCAACTAGTGTGTGTTGAACATGCTCCGATAAGAAAAACCTGCATCCTTCTTTGTGGCTGGGCTACGAGAAACCACCTGAAAAAAGTCACCGTATCCTCCAGAGGATCGAGAACACCAGGTATGATTTAAGAGACAGCTTTTAGTGTTATGATTTTATGTAGTCAGTGATTAAATGATACTAATATTTTCGTTCATAACTGGCAAATAAACACACGCACCTATATGTATGCTGTGTGTGCGTTTATTTATACATATCTATCTATATATCTATATATATAATATAGGTGTGTGTTTATATATATATATAATATAGGTGTGTGTGTGTGTGTTCATAAATGAACCCTAATGTTTGTATAATGTACTTTTACTTTCAGATGGGCTTGATGAGAGTGTGGAGCTGCTCAACACCACCAGTCACATGCAGCATGACTGTTGGAATGTGGATTGACATAATGTCAGAACAAACCAACAACCTTATTCTATGGTTGCCCCGTGAAACAATTAAAGCAACATGTTTTGCAGAAAGCTAAAAACTTGGACTCCAGAAGTGAATCATACATGCAAATAACACTGTGAAATATTTATTGGCTGTTTCTCCCTCTGGAATAATCATGTTTATTTCAGATGCTTATGGTGGTAAATGCAGTGACAGGTATATAACACAGAACTCTGGGTTTCTGGACTATCTGCGTGCTGGAGATCAGGTGATGGGTGATCGTGGTTTCACAGTGAGGGACCTGCTGCAAGAGCTATGGTGTCAATGTAATCGTTCCAGCATTCACACGCAAAGGATGCCAGCTTATTTCAAGTGAGAAGTGAGAAGACATTAAATGTAAACATTTTTCTCAAACATGTACAGTACTGGTGTACTTACTGTAAACGTAACACAACTCAACATGTTTTTTAAAGGATGCAATGTTAACTATATTACATTAGAAAAGTATTTGCTAAAATGATTCATTTGTTATGTACAATAGTTGACTGTTAACCTTCTTACAAGGTTAGTTTTTTGTGTGCACTATATCAGTTAATTTTGGATTAAACTACTGTTTCTATCTAAATGTCACTTTTGTCATTATCAAGTTTTTAAAGATCGTTTCCTGTCTATTTCATTATTTGTTTTCATTTACTGTATTTTATTAAAAGTTCTCAAGGTGCTTCATTTGTGAATCAGTAAAGTATTTGTCAAAAGAAATGTCAAGCTCCAGGAGCTCAGTTGGTGTCCAGATAAACATCTTGCAGCTCAAAAGTCCAAAGCAACATCATTGTTAGCTGGACCTGGAGATGTGTAGTTTTAATGCTTAGACTGGGCTTTATGTTTGTTTAAATAAAGTGTCCCACCTCTCTTAACATAACAGGACCAACCTTGTTAATGTGAAGATACTTAGAGGAAGTTAACTCGAATTATGCCGTTTCCATTTAGCTTTTCTGATGCGATGCTTCATAATGCGCACCTAGAAACCTTGATGGAAACACGCCTAGAGATAAGCTTCAGAGCTTTTCAGATTGCTCATCGCTTCGCCATCTGAAGCAACTGTCAAAGTAGCTAAGTATGCTAGTAGCTAAACATGCTAGTGTACGTTATTTTCGGCCACTTCTTCAAGTCGTCCTCCCACCCCTCAACAGCTGTAGGTAGCGGTAAAACAATATCTCTACATTTGAGTTGTGATAGTTTGTGTTCCCACATATTTTATGACCTAAAACCTCTGACGAAAACCGGTTAGCGCGTTGCTAGCGTGTAACAAAAGTGCCGGTTCTGACTTTCGGCGGAAGTCGTTCACATAATTCGCGCAAGGCATCATGGGGCGTAGGAATATTGTGGATAATAAGCGACTTTGTTTTGGTTTTTTCCTTCTAAAGGCGCTTATAAATTGTGTGAGTGGCGGTTTTTGTGGCTTGTTTTTCTGTCCGAGTGAAAGTAAAATATGAGTGGTAGGTAGTTTGTCCCTTCACGGCTCCCTTTCATGGACGTGACGTTCAAGCGGATGTGACGTCATGGTCGGTTGGAGTCACGCGTTTGGCGACACAGAAAATATCACGGAAAAAGTCTAGTCTTTAAGCAACTCAAGTTTAGCTTCAGTCGATAGTGGAACAAGGTTTGTAACTGTATTTAAAGTAAACTGAGTAACTTGAACTGTGTTAAAGTAAATAAATGTACTAATGTAATGAGCTCTGCAGAACAACTGATGGTAAAATTAATAACTAATTGTCGGAATTTGTTTTTGCTCTTAAGTTGGTTGATGACACGGACGGCTTCAATAAATCATTTAACATCAGTTCTGGCCTTCTGATATTCACGTTATGCTACATGGACCTTCAGACCAAACTCTCAGCTTCTTCTGAGTCCAGCTGCAGGAGAGAAAACCTTCTGCTTCCAGCTGCTCCACCTGAAGGTGAGTCAGAGCAAAAACTCATTCAGAGACAGTTTGAGAGACTTTAGTTTAGAGCCATGACTGACCACTTCCTGTCTGCTGCTTTCAGCTTCACTCAGAGTCTAAATGGCTTCCAGGTCCGAGGAGGATCTTTGCTGTCCGGTCTGTCAGGAGGTCTTCAGAAATCCTGTTGTTCTGTCATGTGGTCACAGCTTCTGTAAAGTCTGTCTGAAGAACTGGTGGAGAGAGAAACCAACACACGAGTGTGCTGTTTGTAGGAAGAGATCTTCAAACGTGGCTCCAGCCTGTAATGTGGTTCTGAAGAACCTCTGTGAGTCCTTCTTACAGGAGAAACGTCAGAGACTTTCAGAGGCTCTCTGCAGTCTGCACTCTGAGAAACCCGGGCTCTTCTGTCTGGACCATCAGGAACCAGTTTGTCTCGTCTGCAGAGACTCGAAGAAACACACCGACCACAGGTTCAGACCCATCGATGAAGCTGCAGAGGAATTCAGAGAGGATCTGCTGAGATCCCTGGACCCACTGAAGGAGAAGCTGGAGGTCAAGAAGAAAGTTCAGTCTGAGTTTGATCAGACAGTAAAACACATGAAGGTCCAGGCTCGACTCACAAAGAGGCAGATTAAGGAGCAGTTTAAGAAGCTTCACCAGTTCCTAACAGAGGAAGAGGAGGCCAGGCTGGCTGCTCTGTGGGAGGAAGAGGAGCAGAAGAGTTGGCTGATGAAGGAGAAGATGGAGGCTCTGCGCAGAGAGATGGCAGCTCTTTCAGACACAGTCAGAGCCACAGAGGAGGAGCTGAGAGCTGAAGATGTCTCCTTCCTGCACAACTACAAGGCTGCAGTGGAAAGAGTCCAGCGCTGCCCCCTGCTGGAGGATCCACAGCTGCCCTCAGGAGCTCTGATAGACCAGGCCAAACACCTGGGCAACCTGGCCTTCAACATCTGGAACAACATGAAGGACGTGGTCTCCTACACCCCCATCATTCTGGACCCAAACACTGCTGGTACAGGAATCATCCTTTCTGAAGATCTGACCAGTGTGACACTAGGAGACATAAAGCAGCTTCCTGATAATCCTGAGAGATTAAGATTATGGTGTTCTGTTTTGAGTTCTGAGGGTTTTAACTCAGGAGATCACAGCTGGGTTTTTGAAGTTGGAGACGGTGAATTCTGGAAACTTGGTGTGTTAGAAGAGTCAGTCCAGAGGAAGGGACCCATATGGTCTGGATTATGGAGTTTGTGTTTCGAGATAGATTTATACATAGCACAGGCACCAGCAGCTCCTGACAAAGAATTCCCAGTTCATAAAAAGTTCCAGAGGATCAGAATGAATCTGGACTGGAACGGAGGAAAGCTGTCATTCTCTGATCCTGATACAAACACACACATACACACCTTCACACACACCTTCACTGACAAGATGTTTCTGTACATTGACACTACCGGTGAAGGTGAAGTAAAAATACAAGCAGAGAATATCTCAGTGGTCCAACAGCAGCTCTGATGTTCTTCCTAAAGTTCAACCTGTTTATCAGTTTGAACCTCAGTGATCTGAAACAGGAAGTTGGAGATGTATTTGGGTTCATATCATAACAAACATGAAGCTGTAGATGTGATAGAATATTTTCATGTTGTTCTTCTGAGACTGTATTAAACTTCATTTGACACCTGATCACGTGATTTGTCTTCTGTCTGGAAGAAAACCGTTCAGATGAAGGGACACCTGTAGTCAGCAAGAAGATTCTTAAAGAGGACTTTAAAGTAATTCTGAAATTTAAAGAAGATGATGACAACGTACAAACAAAGCTCTGAATATTGAAAGTATAGAAAATCGGAGAAAATGATTTTAGGAGAGAAGAAATATTTGAATGATTTGTTCATTTAAAGATCCACATCAGTTTCTATTGTAGTAGGGACTATTCTCCTGGGTTCCACACAAAAACATTTCAATTAAGTCATGCTTTTACAAACATACAAAAAGACTAAATAAAATACCTACGATAAAAACAATTCACAATATAAAAATTCAGACTAACCTACAAGCATTACAAAGTGACAAAATACTTTAAAACACAGGAATTAAAAACAAAAACTCACCAATTCCAAAGTTAACAAACTATCTTGATTTCTATTATAAATTTATGATTTCATCAATTTGATTTCATTGTCCATTATAGTTTTTTAAGATTCTTTTAAAAATGAACATGATCAGCGATCAATGTAATTCCAGAAGACAGATGTTCCAATAAGAAATGGCTCGATACAGCTTTTGAGCGCATTAGTCCCAGGTAGAGGTGATACAAAAGTAACAACAGAAGCTCGTCTAGTATTAAAAGCACGTCTACTGCAGGTGGTAACAACTGTGAGAAAAGGCTGAACGGTTTATGTGAAGTCAAGACTTTGTGCAAAGACAGAAGAAGGCTGCATGCTAGTCTGTCACAAACTTTCATCCATGACAGGCATCGATGCACGAAGTCTTTGTTTGTTCTAAAATGACATCGAGTGCTGGTGTTGCAGCTTTATTTGAACTACCTGCAGTTTGTTTTTTTGAAGCACTTGACCAAACGGCTGAACGAAACTGAAGTTAACAAAGAACTAAAGACTGTATTACAGGTAGTCCCCGATTTACGAGCGCTCTGATCTGCGAGGTTCCAGACTTACGAGCTGCACATTTTTGGAAAAAACGAAAAAAATACTGAGTTTTCATGTGTTTTTTCACTACAGTTAGTTAGTTAAGCATATAAACACACGTTTCCGATCATTTTTATGCACTCAAAAGTAGTTTTTAGATGAAAATAGAGTGTTTTTAGGCGCGCTAGCGAAAACCGTTCCAATTTACGAGCGGATTTCCGGATTTACGAGAGAAATGGCGGCCGTTCCAAATTACGAGATTTCCGGTTTACGAGCGCCTCGTTGTGACGGATCTCGCTCGTAAATCGGGGACTACCTGTACTAATTTTCTTATTTCCAGCGACATAAAATGTGCATTACGCCAGATTATAGCAATGGTTCTGCTCATCTTTGTGTAGACCATGAAAGAGTTGTGTCTATCATGACTCAGCTTAGCCTCTTGAACTTGTTCTGTTGATTGTTTTTGTAAAAACATTTACAATTTTTGTGTTTGTCTTACAAAATATTTAGAGCAGTTGTTTTAGAATCTGTTTTAACTTGTTGTCCATTACACACTCAGAAATCGACAGTAGCTCTTGTTGTCATACCATATTTACTTGATCCAAACTATCAGAAGACCCATAGACACAGAAGACACTTTTTTTTTTTTGGACGATTGTTTACTCTGGTGTCGGATGCTGTGCAGCTGAAAGGATTTTTACTGAAAGCTTTTTACATTTGGGCTTTTGTTATGATGCGTAACCATGGCAACAAGGTGTTTTTTAACAACCAGGAGCAGCTGATTAACATCTCAAAAGCTCAGATACCTCAGCTACAGCCCCAAATCCCAAATGAGTTGAAAAGGAGGTGTCGTGGATTAATTCCCGTCAACCTGGTGGAGGTGCTCGAGCACCTGACCGCCGAGGTGGTGGGAAACTCGATTCATGACAATGGGCGGACCGGGATCACACCCCGGCACCTTCATCTGTCTGTCTGTGGTGACGAGGAGCTTTCAGGCAGTCCGGCTGGCCAGGAGGACCAAGAGGCCCGCTGGAGCTGACATCAAACTGGATCCAGGTAGATGGATCTGTGGCCAGATCCTTCGGCTTTACTATAGGAGATCCTTCCTGTCCACAGCTATCAGCATCTATAATAACTCTTGAATGAAACCAGGATGATGAGCTACGACCACACTTAATTTCCCTCTGGGATTAATAAAGCATTCTTGAATTGAATCTGAATTGAATTAAATAGTTGTATCATCAGCATATATAGTCATGCATGCATTGACTAATAAAAATCACATGTAATTTATCAGAATATCTTTATTGATATTTCACCAGGTAGAATAGAATATAATAGAATATATCTTTAATGGCATCGTCATTGCACCGAAGCACAAAACATTGCAATTGACGTGCACACCGTCCTTGAGAGGGGGACGTGCACGCAGCCGCAGCAGAAATTAATCCGCACCGTCACAAACAGATATGGAAAAAAGGAAGGTTACAATAGGGTAAACAGTGGTATTCAAAAAATATTCTATCACATTTTGTCTTACAGGACACTATGATACAGTCAAAAAACTCTACCAGCAGCACATTTAAGACAAATCACATTTGCATTTGAGGACGAAGCAGTGAGACAGTCCATGCGCTCCATTTCAGATTAGCCAGAGTTCTGATGATGACGTGATCAGCCAGCCTTATCTGTCTCAGAGGACACAGTACAGTTCTCTGGGGAGGGAGGGTTGGGGTGCGACAGAAGCTTCATTTTCTTCAGTTGCTCCACTCTGGAGATTTTGTAGACAGCCTGTCCAGGCTGTCAGGGAGTCTGATTAGATTAGCGTGTGTTATCTTTAGGGCAGGCTCACAGTGTTCTTTCTGCGGCCTTGAAGTCCAGGTGGCTGTTTGGAATCCAATACACTCCAAATTATGGGAACTTTCCACCGACCCGAACTATGAATCAACCTCCAGATGTGACCCTCCTGGGTGCTGCACACGAGTCCCGAACCTTACCGGTGGTCTGCGGTCCTCAGTGGCCGCCTCCACTTTGCGGTTCAGCTCATACAACAGCTGATTCATTGATGTCACAGCTCGGATAACACTCTCTGTTTGAGAAGGGAGCTTCGACAGCGCGTTGATCGCCTCGGAAGTCTTCCTCATTTTCCGATAGAAGAGAACTCCACACAAGCCAAAAAGCAGAGCACCTACTATCATAATTCCAATTATGAATATATCCTCGACATCCTCGACAGAAAGCACGTCCAGGCATAACATCTTCCACTCGCCCCAGGAATCCATGATATAACCTGCAGGATACGACTGCAAAGGGCACGCCGGTTCCCCAGGACCGGAACGCTTCGTTGAAAAAATCTTATCAATAGAGTTAACAGCCCACGAAACAAGATCCATCGTAAATTTATGTTCGAGCGAGCACTGAAAAAAATAAAAACTGCAGACAAGACAAAGTGGCAAAGCAGGGAGAGGAAAACTCAGGAGGGAAGGAGGGAAGCTGCTGCTCCGTCGAGTGCCAGAAGGAAATCAACATGAACATGTACGCACAGTCATCCTGAAGGGGGACTAAGTGTGTGAAGCTGCAGCAATTAATCTGTGCGGCCCTCTCATCCCTTATCAGAATGATAATCTTAGATGTAAAAAAGGAGAAAACCATGAGGGTAGAGATAGTGGTATTACAAAAAAGATATTTCACATTTTGTCTATTAGGACACTATATGAGACATCAAAAAACTCTACCAGCAAGCACAGTTAAGACAAATCACATATGCATTTGAGGTCCAGGTGGTGAGATTAGTCCATAGGCCTTGTTCAGATCAGCCACAGTTCTGTTGAAGTTACCAGCCAGCATTTCTGATAAGCACTCACAGAAAGTTCTACGGGGAGTGGGGTGTGTGTGTGCATGTGTGTGTGTGTGTGTACGATAGATGCAGTTGTTTTTCCCCAGTTGCTCATGCAGGAGAAATTTGATAGTCAGCCCTCCCAAGGCTGTTTGGGGAGTCAGATTTGAGATAAGCATGATTATTTTTTACTTCAGGCAGACAGTTTACTTTTCTGCAGCCTTGAGTCCAGATGGACAATCTAATCCAATATGATCCAATTGTGGGAACCTTTCCACTGATCCAAGCTATGAATTCTCATCCAGATTGAGACCACCTCCCCGCTGATGAGTCCCAAACCCTGCGGGTGGCCTGTGATCAGTGATGTCCACACTGCTCTCACCCACCTGGATCAGAAGGACTCCTACGTCCGTATGCTCTTTGTGGACTTCACATCTGCCTTCAGCACCATGATCCCCCAAACCCTGATGGACAAACTATTCACACTTGGACTAAGCCCCTCCATTTGTAACAAACAGACCTCAGTCCGTGAAGACCCACAACTTCTCCTCCTCCACCATAACCCTCAGCACTGGCTCTCCTCAAGGATGTGTGTTGAGCCCTCTCCTGTTCACTCTGCTCACATATGATTGTGCAGCCACCCATCCTGGCTGTCACATTGTAAAGTTTGCAGATGATACAGTGGTGGTGGTGGTGGGATGCATCACAAACAATGATGAGTCCAGCTACAGGCAGGAGGTGGAACACCTGGAGAGCTGGTGCAAAGAGAATAACCTTCACATAAATGTGAAGAAGACAAAGATGATTGTGGACTTCAGAAGGAACAAACAAACCCACACCCCACTGAACATAAGTGGATCTGCAGTGGAAGTGGTGTCCAGCTACAAGTACATGTACTTGGGTGTACACATGAATGATAACCTCAGCTGGACCAACAACACCACCAGCCTGATCAAGAAAGATCATCAGAGACTCTACTTCCTCAGACGGCTGAGACGAGCTGGTCTGAGTAGCCCAGTCCTCACCTCCTTCTACAGGTGTGCAGTGGAGAGCATCCTGTGCTCCAGCATCAACGTGTGGCATGGAGGCTGCACAGCTGCAGAAAGAAAAGCTTTGCAGAGAGTGGTGAAGGCTGCACAGAAGTCTGTTGGAGTCAGTCTCCCCACCATCACAGACATTTACACCTCCAGATGCAGGAAAAGAGCCACCTGCATCATGAAAGACCCCACTCACCCAGCACACACACTCTTTGCCCCACTCCCTTCAGGACGGCGGTTAAGGAGCATCAAATGTAGAACCACTAGACTGAGGAACAGCTTCTACCCTGAGGCTGTTAGACTCATGAATAAATAAATAATAAGAATAATCACTGCAAAATATCACATCATGCTGATGCTGATCTGTTTTCTTGTTGCTGTGTTCATCTGTGACCATCTGCTCATACAGACTCGTGTTCGTGCTGCTGTTTGTAATGATGTTTTTCTATTACATTAGGGCTTAGTGTATTTCTAGTTGATGTTTTTCTTAGTTATATCCTAGATGTTATTACTGTTTTTCTCTTACATTTTGTTGTTGGATGTAACTGGGACCCTGTGTACATAATCTTGTTTCATCACATGTACCATGCGGTGCAAATGACAATAAAGACTCTCTGACTCCGATTATATTTACCCGCTTCTTCCTTTCCGGGTCATGGGGGGTCACTGGTGCCCATATGCAGCAGTCACAGTGTGGAAAGGTCTCCAGTCCATCACAAGGTCACATAGAGACAAATGAGACAAACAACAATTCACTCTCTCACTCACATCCAGGGACAATTTAGAGTCACCAATCAGACTAACATGCATGTGTTTGGTCGGTGTGAGGAAACCGGAGCACCCGGAGAAAATCTGGAGGTTATGCACCATAACCAATGTTCCCTGAGGGAGGGGAACAAGGTGCAAATGAAATGTATGGGAATTGCGCCCCCGCGCGTCCACCTGTGAAGACTCTTTCATCACGCCTGTCAAGGCCAATGAGATTGCTGCATGAGCAGGAGGCTCCTCCCTCCTGCTATAAAACAGGCAGCGTGTCTCATTTCCGTCATCTGCAAGCACTGCACCTTGTTCCCCTCCCTCGGGGAACATTGGTTATAGTGCATAACATCCAGTTCCCTTTCGGTCGGGTCACTATGGTGCAACAGAAATGTATGGGAACATACTATCACGCTCCAGAAATGCATAAGCAGAGAATTTAGGCCTTATGTCTGACAGTAGGAGTACGTTCATTTCTCCTGTGCTGAAAGAACAGCCTGAGTGACGTCACACATTGTGGCGTCCAAGCTGTAGAATTTTATGAACATGTTAAGAGATGCCCAGTTAGCAACAGAACAAATATCTGTCACTGGGACACCTTTAAACAGGGCCTAGGAGGTAGCCAGGCCTCTTGTTGAATGTGCGTGCACCCCACTGGGTGCTTGTTCACCTTTACTACTGTATGCTCTAGAAATAGCCTCTGTAACCCAATGGGAGAGGCATTGTTTAGATAAAGCTTTACCAGTAGCAGGTCTAGCGAAGCACACAAACAGCTGATTAGTTTTACGCCAGCTCCTTGTTCTCTCCATATATATGCGTAATGCACGCACTGGGCAGAGAGCGTTCATGCGCTTCTGCTCCACAGTGACAACTGGAAGTGGAGGGAAGGCTGACAGCTCAAAAGATAAACTCTTATAAGACAAAGAGGGTACTTTAGGGACGTAGGCCAGGTTGAGGCGTAACGTCACCTTGGAGCCATCATGTGCAAACTGTGTGCACAGGTGATGCACTGAGAGTGCATGAAGGTCACTCACCCATTTTGCAGAGCACAGAGCTAAGAGAAGCATTGTTTTATAGGCCAATATGTCCATGTTAACAATCTCTAGAGGCTCAAACGGGGTGTCGCAGAGAGCGTCTAGGACCAGGGTCAGATCCCACTGAGGCGCTAAAGTTCTGCACGGAGGCCTTAAACGCAGCACTCCTTTCATGAACCTGATTACGAGAGGATGGGAGCCGGGTGATTTCCCCCCCATCCCTCATGACATGCAGAAATGGCAGACAGATAGGCTTTAATTGTAGAAAATGATTGACCTTTCTACACTAGGTCTTGTGGAAAAGTGAGACCCGAGGAATAGTACTGGAGAAGGAAACAATGTTTCTCTCTTGGCACCAGGCCTAAAAAACACGCCATTTAAGAGCGTAAAGTGTCTGAGTTAAATTTGCTCATGCACACCGCATGGTGTTTACAGCATTACTGGGAAGGCCCAAAAGCCATCAGCTTCTCCCTTTCAGGGGCCAGGCCCACAGGTCCCAGATCTCTGGCCTCGGGTGCCATAATTGCCCGTAGGCCTGAGTCAGGAGGTCTCTGTGTATGGGTAGTCACCATGGTTGTCCTACTAGCAAAGATATTATCTCTGCAAACCAGGCTCTCTTGGGCCATCTTAGAGCGACCAGGATCAGTGTGAGAGCTTGTCTGCGCACGCGCTCCAAGGTCGTCTGGCTCAGGGCCACTGGAGAGAATGCATAAAAGTGCATTGACGTTGGTCATGTGTGAGCCAAGGCGTCTAAGCCGAGTGGTGCGTTCGTGTCCCGTATGGAGAAAAACATAGGACAGTGAGCGTTTTCCTTGGAGGCGAACAGATCTGTGTCAGCCTTGCCGAAATGCTGCCATATATGTTGAACCACCTCTGGGTGTAAATGCCATTCTGTCATCAGCGGCGCGCCTCTGGAGAGTGCATCCGCCCTGTGATTCTGAACACCTAGAACATGTGTGGCTCTGATTGACAGAAGATGCCTGCTGCTCCACTGAAGGAGTCTGCTCGTCAGGTGGAGGAGGGACAAGGATTCCGTGCTGCCCTCTCTGTTTATATGTGAGATCACACACGTATTGTCACTGCGGATCAGCACATTCTCTTGTGAAATCAGGTTCAGTCTGCTGAAATGTTTTAAAGAAAGGAAAACCGTCATCATTTCCAGCTGATTTATATGCAGCTCCTTCTACGGCTGTGACCAGATTCCACGTACAGTACATGCTTGTTTTTGCATATCCCACCCCCCAGCCGATCTTTGATGCGTCTGTCATGGCCACAACGCGAGATAAGACTCAGCCCAGAGGGACCCCCTTGCTGAGTTCCGTTGTGTTCCTCCATGGCCTCAGGGTGTGCAGGAAGGATGGAGTGACTCTCACCCGCTAATGTTGAGGGGGGGCATGTTTCTGCTTCGTGTGAAACCAACGTTGAAAAGCCCTAGTTTTTAACCGGACCAGCGGGACTACCACAACCATGGAGGACAGGAAGCCGAGCAGATGTTGACAGTGTTTGATTGTATAACACCTGATTGTGTTGAAAACAGAGCCAAGCACTGATTGAAGTCTGTTAATCTCCTCTCTGACAGTTTTGCATGATAACGCACTGAGTCTAGCTGGAGACCTAGAAAACAGACCGTCTGGCTGGACACAAGTTGGCTTATGTCTCTGTTTATTACAAAGCCTAGAGCCTGCAGGTGTGGCCTGCTGGCATGACCCCGCCAGCACGAGGAGGTCATCTAGATAGTTTAAAAACTCTGACGCCCTGATTCCTCAATTTGTAAACACTCGGGGAGCCAGGGAAAGGCCGAATGGCAGAACCTTATACAGGTAGACCCCGATTTACGAGCGCTCTGATCTACGAGGTTCCGGACTTACGAGCTGGCGAATTTTTGGAAAAAACGCAAAAAATACTGAGTTTTCCTGTGTTTTTTCACCACAGTTCGTTAGCTAAACATGTGGACACACGTTTCCGATCATTTTTATGCACTCATAAGCAGTTTTTCGATGAAAAACGAGTGTTCGTAGTCGCGCTAGCAAAACCGTTTCAATTTACGAGCGAAATTCCGGATTTACGAGAAGCGTGGCGGCCGTTCCAAATTACGAGATTTCTGGTTTACGAGCGCCTCGTTGTAAAGGAACTCGCTCGTAAATCGGGGACTACCTGTACTCATATGCTGTGTTCTCGAATGCAAACCGCAGAAACTTTCTGCGTCTGGGTATGATTGGTATATGAAGGTAAGCGTCGCACAGGTCCACGGACGTAAACCAATCCCCTGGGCGTACAGAGTTCATTACCTGATGCAGTGTCAACATTTTGAATTTGTACGAGCTCAGTCGTTTGTTTAAACGTCTCAGATCTAAAAATTGGGTGAAGGCCCTTGTCTCTCTTTGGAATCTCAAAATAGCGGCTGTAAAAACCGTTGTTTGTTTCCTGAGGAGAAATAATTCTATTGCACCTCTTTCTAAGAGTGCACAAATGCCCTCTCTCATCGTTGGGACACGATATGCTTATTGTTGACATTATTACATCAATGAATCACCAGGGGTGTTTGTGGAACTGTAGTCTGTAACCTTGGACTACAGTTCCCATGACCCCTTGCGGTGGTGCGCATGTGGCCCAAGTGCTCGCGTGGGAGGCGAGCCTGAGTGGCATGTTCATTTGTGGGCTCATTGGGGCCCCTTGTGGACAAAGTTTTTTAATAGAGGTGGGGGGACGTGACTCTTCGAGACAGCTCTCCAACCTCTTTATAGTTGATGTTTGTTTCATGAAAAAAGGGGTTGGACTGTCCCTTTAATTCGGACTTTTGACACAAAAACGTTTGAACACGATGTGGTTTTATTGGTGCTTGAAAACAACATTTTAATTTTATTGTACAAACGGGGAAACGTGTTTTGTGTTTTAACAAACATATTTGTCCATTCAATCAGGGTCTCTTGGACTCCGACATGGTTTGAATTTGTGACGGCTTTCCTTTTCCCAGTGGGTGGAAATGCTCTGATAGTTCTGAAAACAGTTTCAGTGTTAGGCTGATTTTTGTTTCCTCTCTCTCACTGCTGAGGAGGTTCTGGGCTGCCCGGCCTGCCTCGGAACAAAGCAGTGTTTTGACCATGCCTGTTGTCCGGGAGGGGGGGGCGTCCGTGCTGCTCCGCTGTGGACGTCGCCCGCTGTTCAGCCTCAAGTGTAGGTCTCTTGAGTGTGGGGTGTCGGGGGAGAGAATGTTGTCGTGAAGGCACGCTCTTGTGACTGCTGGAGTCCCTGGCTTGGGAGTAATGCCATCTCGGCATTCCTTCGTGCAGGGCTTCCTCTTGTTTTCTCCTCAGGTCACATCGATTCTGGATCTTCTCCAGAGCTCCTCCAAACAGGCCCGTGAGTTCAACTGCTTGTTCGAGGAAGGTGGAGCACTGACTCTCTGTTCGGTGAGAGTGAGCCACAGGTGTCGCCGTGCAACAACCTCTTCAGCCATGCTTTTACCCAGAGCGATTGCTGCTGTGCCCGACAGGCGGAGAATAAAGTCTGCCGTCGTGCGTGCCTCTTCCAGCGGTTCTGTCCTTTCTTTGAGTTGGTGGCCTCCTGCAGTTCCAGCAGCTTTTCTGCCTGGTACGCCTGCAGCATCGAGGCCGTGTTGAGCGCGCGGGCCGCAAGGCACTATGCGCAGTAGATCTTTTCCAGCTACACTACTGAAAAAGTACATTGTTTGCTGGGTAGCGTGGGCTTGGTGGCTGAAGTTTTGGGCGCCAGATGCGCTGCCAGCGTTTCATCCATGGGGGGGGACAGACCTGCCGGCTCCATGCTCTCCAAGTCCAGGAACTGGGAGAGGGGGAGGGACAGCGGTGCTCTGGGTGCCGACCATGACCGCGTGAGCTCAGTTTAAAAATCTGGGAACACCGGCATGTTGTGCCTCACCGAGTTTTGTTGCCTCGAGAGGAAATAGTTTCCCGCCAACCTGTACTGTTGTTGTCGTGGTGGGGGTGCAGGCCACGGCAACTTGAGAGACTCGGCCACCCTGCGGCACAGGTCAAACAGAGCTGGAGTGGAGCCGTCTGCTTCGACATGCACCGCTGCAGCTTCTTG
Organism: Garcialebias charrua; assembly: GCA_038048925.1. Taxonomy (NCBI): domain Eukaryota; kingdom Metazoa; phylum Chordata; class Actinopteri; order Cyprinodontiformes; family Rivulidae; genus Garcialebias; species Garcialebias charrua. Next base: position 44,076 of record JBBPBX010006366.1, read on the forward strand.
TGAAAAGTCCTCTGCTTCCTCTTCGACGCCTTGCTCCGCTTCGTCGTCGGAGGTTTCGCCAGAGGCCGTTAGAGAGATCTCGTCCGACAGTAGCATGTCCTACACGTCGTACTTGACTCTCGTGTTGTTAGTCTTCGGTTTGGAGGGGATTCCATCTGCTCGCCCTTGTCCATTAAACCGGATTTCTTGAACTCCGACATGGTTAACGTCTGAGAGCTTTCCTGTAGCCTAGTGGGTGGATAAGCTCTCAGCGTCATGATGTCCTCCATTTCGTCCGACTCCAGCTCCGTTGTCGGCCTGAGAGCCTCTGACAGTAGTGGGTCTTTTGCTGTCTTCGTGGGCGTAGAAAATTACCCGTTAGCAGGGCTAAACAGGTAGTAAAACAGAAAATCCTCCTCTTTGACTGTGCTGTTCGAAGAACCTCCTCGTTAGAGAGGCTAAACAGGGAGGTACTCGTGGGCCAGTTAGCAGGGCTAAACAGGTCGTCAAAACAGCGACAGCAATTCGCACGTTAGCTGGGATGAACGTCTTAAATCCGACTGTGCTGGTTTATGAACCTCCTCGTTAGCAGGGCTAAACCGGGAGGTACTGGTGGGCCAGTTAGCAGGGCTAAACAGGCTGTCGAAACAGCGACAGTGACTCAAACGTTAGCTCGGCTAAACGTGAGACAAACTCAGTTTGCAAGCTGTGGGAAGAACCTCGTCAATGGTACGACTAAACAGGTTAGCGAAACAGCAACAGAAACTCGAACTTTAGCGGGGCTAAACGCAAGAAGGTTAGTTAGCAAGCTAGACTAAGCAGTATGCAGGACACAAATACCTTTTAGTGACACCTTGTGTAGGGAGCTAGCTCACCTCCAGTCGGGCAATGCAGTACAGCCAGTACAAGGTCCGCGTTGGTCAAGGTGAAGCGAGGTGAAGTGCAAATAGATGACGGAAATGAGACATGCTGCCTTTTCTATAGCAGGAAGGAGGAGCCTCCTGCTCATGCAGCAATCTCATTGGCCTTGACAGGCGTGATGAAAGAGTCTTCACAGGTGAACGCGCGTGGGCGCAATTCCCATACGTTTCTGTTGCACCTTAGTGACCCGACTGAAAGGGAACCACATATGCACGGAAAGAACATGCAAACTCCACCCAGGAATCTGGTAACCTTCTCACTGATCTACGTCAGAGAAAGGCATCAGATCTACCAACTGAGCCATCGTGTCGCCCTCTTTCAAGCTCAAACTAAAAAAAAAATCTAAAGACCACTGCTGCAGTGAGGATATTTTTCGACGCAGGCAAAAAAAAAGAAGTCCAAACCAGACAATTTCCTTTCATAGCTCAATCCATTTTTACCAATCAACAAAACAAATGTTTGCACTTCCTGCTGCTCCTTCTCTGGTAAAAAAAATAAAATAATAATAATAATAAAACAGGCCCACCCCATTGCACGCTGGTCCTATACCTGCTCCCATATTTTATCTTTATTTTTTACCAATGCTTCATAATCAAACAAACTAATCCAACAAAAAATACAAAAAATACTAACACAACATTTTTATCAATATACAGTATTACAACAAAAAAGTAATCCTCATGGACTATACTCAAATCCTAATAATTTCAAATAAATGATAAACAGTTCAAACTTGTCCAACAAACATCTGCGCTGAAAACGCCTAAAAGAAATCTGACATGGACTGATCTACAGCAGAGGGCAGCCCGAGGACTGAAAAAAATTGAACTGAACATCACTGATTGAATCAAAGGCTTCATGTTCTGAAAATTAAAGCAAGAAAGAAAGAAAGAAAGAAAGGGATAAGTGTACATGGAGATGTTTACTGGCTTATATTTTAATATTACTGCGATGCGGTGGTTCAGTTGCAGAGCTAATGCCTCTCAGTGAGAAGGTTGCAGGTTCAAAACCCTTTATGGGTGCTGTTTTCTCTATGTATGCATGGGTTTTCTCCAGGTACTCCAGTTTCCTAACACACACCAAAAACATGCATGTTAGACTGATTGGTAAATTGTCTCTAGGTGTGAGAGAGAGAGAGAGTGAATGGTTGTTTGTCTCTATGTGTCCCTGTGATGGAGTGGAGACCTGTCCAGGGTGTCCCTTCGCCTCTCGCACAGTAACTGCTGGATATGGGCATCAGTGACCCCGGCGACCCAAAAAGGAAGAAGCAGGTAAAGATAATGGATGCATGAAAATATTTTTTACAGTTAAAACAATTTTTAGAAAACAATGCCAACTGAAGCACATGTTCCAACACTTTGGAAATAAAATCTAACAGAAGTTGTTCAGAAACATAAATTCCTGCAGATGATCAACATTTCAGCGCATTTGGTGAGTCACTTGTGTGAAAGGGGGGAAAAGTGCAAATTAGCAAGGGCAATCAGTTCATCCAGAAATACCAGCGTGGTGATGAAGGATTCCCACTGATTTCAAAACATTTACGTGTTCACTTCCAGTTGCTCAGCGCTCCAAGGTAATCAGTGAAAAATCTTGAAGCTTTGCAAGAATGTTCTCACTGAAAAAAAAAAACATCAATATTAGGGATGCACAATATTATCGGCATGGTATTGGTATCGGCCAATATTAGCGATAAAGGTAAATATAGAATACTGGCCATTCCATAAAAATAATTCACTGATATAAAAGGTGTTTTTTAAATATATATCATATATTTATATAGTGCTACAACATTTTCAGCTCCCCTTTGGGCATCTTCATTTGGTAGCAGGCCAAACTGACGAAGACCATGCAGAATATTGTATTTTAATTCCAACAGCAGAGAAAGCTATAGTCTCTGTAAGAAGGTCTAGGGAAAAATATCGGTATTGATATCGGTTATCGGCCAAATAAATTTGAACATATCAGCATATTAGATATCGGCCAAAAATCCAATATCTTGCATGCATCCCTAATCAATATAAACAAACAGGGCTAAAGATAGATCGATGAAACGAGTCATACTTAACTGTGATTGCTGTAACTGTTTTTAGGAACAAACAAACAAGGTTGAAGGCCTCTGGAGCAGCTGGGATACAGTATTGGTCTTGTTCTGACTGATTCTATAAAACATCAAAAAACATTTTACTAAACTCTTTCAGCCTGCAGGAAGGAAGAGGCAGAATTTAAAACAACATGGCAAACCATCTCAGAACCCACCTGTCACTCTGAAACTGTCTCAGTTAATATGAAATTATGTTAATAATAATAATAACATGAAGCATCAATGATATCATGTTTAAACAAAAAAACTACAACATTAAGTATACACATTTATATTTAAGATTACTTTTTATGCCACATCAAATTGATTAATGTCCTCACATCATTATGAAAGTTGCAACATTCTTATTTTATCTCTTAAATCAAATCAAACTGACTTTATTCATAAATCCCTGGCTTTTCTTATGAAGTAAAATGTTAACAATAAACTCAAATAATAAAACAAAAGAAATAAACATTGTAAACAATTTAAACAAAAACAAATATATAAAAACACAAAATCTGCACCAAGAAAATGCACTGGATGACATTAATGACAGATGTCTTGTACATGTTACATTAATAAATAAACACTTAACCTTCTTTACAACCAATCAAAATATCACACACGCACACACATTTATATATTTATTCTTTTTTTTTTTTTACTGAACCATTTAGCCTATTTTTAAAGAATGCATGTGTAATATCTAGTTATAGAGTAAGATGCCTCGCTTTACACTTAATGAGATGTATTTAATTGTGTCCTTCTTTAGGTAAAAGTATAACATCTGATTCGGACTCCAGTGTTGGAGCCAATCTTTTTTATTAACTAATGTAGAAGGTGCACATAAGAAATAGGAAATCAGAGATAAAAAAAACATGTGACAAATGTTTAGATCCACAAATGAACAGAACTTTGAAATGGAAAGGATGAGTGAAAGCAGGTCTTTTAAGAAGCTGCAGAGGAGACTGGTGCCAACATGAAGAAAAAAATCCCTTGACTTATGATAACTGAAATCATTTTAGAATGCAAAAGTTTATTTCCAGGTCATTACAACCAACCCTTGTGGTGTTCTGCAGCAGCAGCAGATTTTGCTCCACACAGTTTTCCACACAGCCGCTCTGAGGGAAGGACTCGCCCACAGGTACAGGGATGGAGTGCACAGGGTGTTGCTTCGGGCTAAGATTCTTGTTGGATCGACCGCATCGTTTCTGAACAAAACCGGTGTTCCTACCAGCGTGGTCACAATGGCGAGGAATATGCTGGGACTCCAGAGGAGCAGGAAAAAAAATCACCACCAAGATGATGATCNCTTTCTCCTGCGCTGCCCCTCGGCTGTGGAACGCCCTGCCCTCATATCTGAGGGCCCCACAGACCGTGACATGTTTTAAAAAAAGTCTTAAAACCTTTCTTTTTATCCAGTTTTTTAAATAATTAATTGTGCTTTTGTTTTTTATTGCACCCAGTTTTTTGAGTATTTTATCTGCATTTTGTGAATTTTAAATTTTTGATGCAATCATCTGTGAGGCTCCATCCTCTTGGTTGTTCCTTTTCTTTGTTGCATTTATGATTGATTTTTATCTTGATTTTATTTTTCATTGTAGCACTTTGAGATCTGTTTGATGTAAAGTGCGTTATAAATAAAAGTTATTATTATTATTATTTACAACCAATCAAAATGACACACACACGCACACACATTTAGACATTTATTCACTTTTCTTTTTTACTGAACCATTTAGCATCTTTTTATAGAAGGCACGTAGACAGTAATATCTAGTAATAGAGTTAGATTGCTCTCTTTACACTTAATGAGATGTATTTAATTTTGTCCTTCTTTACAAAATTAAAACATCTGATTCTGACTCCAGGGTTGGAGCCAATCTCTTTTATTAACTAATGTAGAAGGTGCATAAAAGAAATATGAAATCAGGGTGCTGATCCCAGACATGGTGTGGAAAATAAAAAGCACATAATCTCCTGCAGACGTGAAGTCGACACACAGAGGAACAACAGTGATGTTGATGATCATGATGTGCACAGACGAGAACCAGGACTGATCTGAGCCAAAACCAGAGGATGACTCCTGTTCATTATTATGTTGGATGCTGAGAGATACATCGGTCGTATCTCCTCCCACGGAACGCTCAAGACTAATGATGTAATGATGCAACTTTCTGTTTTACATTTGTATTTAAAAATATGTCAATCATGGCCTGCAGAGCTATCCATGGTGCTGAAATTATGACAATCTGGGTCACTCTGCAGATCCTGCCCTGTTTTTGTCTGCATTTATCATCCGTTTCACATCTGGTTAAGTGAATGTGCAAGAACTGTTTGAACTACCTGTTCATTTTGGCTCTTGGGCTTCGTGTATGAAGCACTATGTTGCATGAACCAGGTTCCATGCATGTCTGGATTTATGTAACAAAAACAGCTTGACATTTGACCTGCGGTGGGAATGTGTGCACCACCCCCACACATTTTCAGTCCACATCAAACTCCAAAGAACTGAAACTCACTAAAATACATCAAAATGCCTCTGTTTGGTTTCCTGAACTCAACGAGCATTTGTGACGTTTTCCCAAACATTTAACCACTTATGGTTTAAATCCTTCTGTCCAGCTGCTCGACTATATCTTGTTGGTACTTCTCAAGATCACGCACAAGCTCAAACTCCTTCACCACCAGAGATGACATTCCATATCCCAAGAGCCAGCTTTGGTAAGCAGGGTCAATGAACGACTAACTGAAACTTATCCATCTATTAATATTTAGCATATTTAGTGTGTTTAGTGTATATCTTAGATTCTTGTATAATGTTTCTTTTTATACTTGTTGCCATTTTTGGATGTTACTGGGACCTTGCACGATTTCATTCCACCTCATATACCACATGTGATTCAAATGACAATAAAGAATCATGAACATTGAAATTTCACTTTGAGATACAATTTTGACCCATGTAAGGGTACAGGTATGGTCTGCAGTACATAATAATTATTATTTTCCATAACACATCTTGCACATAATGACATACACTAATCGTTTGACTTTTTCTATTAAAATGACTTTTAGTTTTAATCTCTCACAAGTTTATGAAAGTTAAACACATTTTAGGGAAATGAATATATAATAAATATATATAATAACATTTGGTTTGAGTGTTTTCTTTCAGCTGCAGGTGCACGGAGGACACACTTATGATGAAAGACAAAAACAAATTAAATAAATGGATACATTTTTTTGATACTGTCAGGAGGTCTTAATACAGCATTAGGTAACCCAGATGAAGTCCAGACCAGGTCCACCTGGTCTCAGTTTCTCACAGACTTTGGACAGGAGCCAGCTCTGAGGGACAAGAGGACACTTTACTCAGCAACAAACACAAAAACTCACATTCTGCGTTGTTGTTGTTTTTTTTACCTCCTCCTGCAGCTCGGGCACGCTCGGCCCCACAGGGTGCGTGCCGCGGCCCCCCTCAGGGCCGGACTCCCCCACAGGTACACGGACGGAGTGCACACGGCGTTAAAACGGGCCAAGATGGCGAACGGGTTGGTGGCCTCATTCCTGAAACTCAGACCACCTCCCACCAGAAACCTGATGAAGATGTTGATGAAGGACGGGCTCCACAGGAGCAGGAAGCTCAGGACGACGAAGATGATGATCCTCAGAGACTCTCTCTTGCCATCTCTATCGCTGCCGGCCGGCTCCCTCCCCAGCTGGTACCGGGCCACCACGTACAGTTTGATGGTCATTACCACCTTGGTGAGCACCACCACCTGCAGGAAGACGATGCTGAAGACGTACAGCTGGATGGACCTGGACACCGGCAGCAGGTTCCGGGCCAGCACGTGGGCGAAGTTGTACAGCCAGCAGAAGACATTGATGCTGATGACAAACCTTCGGCTGATGAACCGCCTGTAAACAAAAGGATGGCACACTGCAAAGTACCTGTCAAACTGAGCAAACATAAAGGTCAATATGTTGACCCCCAACAGAGAGGACAGCACGTTGTACGTCCCGTTCTTGGACGGGTACCCCTCCTGGACGTCGAACAGACCCAGGTAGAAGACGGAGCAGCCGGTCAGGGTGTCACAGATGCTCGTGTTGAGCATGAAGATGAACCTGTTCTGCAGGCGGAGAGCCCCGCTGGAGCAGATGCTGATCACCACCGTCCCTGCTACAAGAACTGTGGCCGTGGCAAACAAAACCTGAAAGATAAAGATGAAGTAGTCCTCCGGGCTGCTGAAGTCCACTGAGAGGGGCACCCATCCTGCAGAGGCTGTCATGTTGGACAGGAGCATCTCTAATGGTGCATGAATCAGAGCCACGGGTTTAAATATGCTGCTTCGTCCCTGGAGAAAAACTCCCACATCTGCCTGATGTCACCTTCAGTGTCATTTGTCCAACACATGAAGTCTTCACGTGATGTCTGGTTCTGCCTTTCTTTGTGATTTGTCCTCGAGTTTGTTTCCAACAAAGTTGGGATGTGGAGCAAAACGCAACCAGACACAAAATGTTATGATTATTGAATCTCATCAAACCAAAATTTATCCACAGTGGAAAACTGTTCATGTTCAATAATCCAGGTATAGAAAAATCTACCGAAGTACAGTGAGGTCTTCTGGATGGATTCTTCTTGTTGAAACATTTCCTTTTATCCAAAAGAAGATGAAGAAGTCTTTTGGATTAAAGACATGTTAACAAGAAGAATCCATCCAGGATCTGATGTTACTTTGATAGATGTCAACATAGAAATTGTACCTTGGGGAGAAAAAGTTGGATTTGATTGCATCAACACATCTAAAAAATATAGGACAGAACCATGTTTATTCTTTTTAACATCAGTCTGGAAATCAGTAGGAACTGAGGAGACCATTAATCCATTATGAACAATGTTCTTCTCTGATGTTCTTCCTAAAGGTCAACCTGTTAGATCAGTTTGAACTTCAGTGATGTGAAACAGGAAGTTGGAGATGTATTTGGGTTCATAACAAACATGAAGCTGTAGATGTGATGGAATATTTTCATGTCGTTCTTCTGAGATTGTATTAAACTTCATTTGACACCTGATCACGTGATTTGTTTTCATTCTTATCCAGAAACTCAAATCTTCAGAGCTTGAAGATCTTGCGTGAACTTTTTAATTATGTCTGAATTTCTGATTCAATCTGCTGTGAACCTAAAAACATTCAGCACTTCCGGCTCGTTCAGGTCTGGAGTCAGTCAAACAGGAAGTACAGGATGAATGAACCTTGTGTCCTGGTACATTGGTCCTCTGCCCCGCAGCCTTCATGAAGTTTTCTTCTGCTTTGCTCAGCGAGTCCAAAAGCTTCCCGTGTTCAGCTGCAGATTGATGGAGACGCTGCTCTGCTGCTTCCTGCCGCTGCTGATCAAACCTGTGCAGGAAACTCCTCGGCTACTTCAGTCTGCAGAGTTCCTCCTTTCCATTTGGATTTATTAAGAACCATCAAACATTTCTTCAGATCAGCATCTGAAATGTTGATGTAGCTGAATGTTTTATAAGGAACACCGTCCTCACCCATCCTGGTCCACAGCTCCACATCTTTCACCTCCCCAAACTTTCCAAGCGCATCCTTCTGGGTCACCTAATGGGTCAAGCTGCTCACGTACAGCCGCCTCATCGCTTCTTCACTCACATGGACCCAGCCGGTACCTGCCAGCCTACTTCATGTCACACATTAGGTTTAGCGGATGCATGCCACAACTTGTTTTTTGAAACTTTGTATTTAAAGATACATTTTTAATGCTTTTATTAGTCTTTTGTAAGTTTGTGATCAGAGGTTTGAAGTTTCAAATCCCCCTGACTAACATCAGAATGTTGGGTGGAAAAGGTTTGGTAGGCATGGCCTACCACAAATGGGATCTACCAAGATGAACAACACGTCACATTTCAGGACCTGATTATTATAGACACAAATTAAATGGTCAGTATGAATATTTCTATATTTATCACCACAGTAATACACACATTGTAAACACTCGAAATATATATTGGCTTAGTGTTTACCTATGACCTAAACATTTAAGGAATAAAAATTTTTCATACAGAAGATCAACATCATCAGGTCAGGACTCTGCGGTCTACACTCATCTCCACACCAGCGGTCACTCTTTCAGGGATGAAGATGTTCACATCCTTGATAGAGAGGAACGATGGTTTGAGAGAGGAGTAAAGGAGGCCATCTTTGTGAAAAGAAACCGCCCATCATTAAACAGGGGTGGAGGCCTCCGGGTTCAACTGTCCCCCTCCTACAATACTGTTATATATTATTATATTTATTTATTTATATTTATATAATTTATTTATATTATTATTATATAATGGAGTTGGTGTCTCCTGTGGTGTCCCTCAAGGGTCAGTTCTGGGGCCCCTGCTGTTTTCCATTTACATGCTGCCTTTAGGCCAAATTATTAATCAGTTCAACATTTCTTTTCACTGCTATGCCGACGATACACAGCTTTACATCAGGACTGGAGCATCCTCATCATCCCCATCTCCATCTTCACTCACTGCCCTCTCTACCTGCCTGGAGGAAATAAGGGCATGGATGAATCAGAACTTTCTTCAATTAAACTGCTCCAAGACTGAGGCCATACTGATTGGCACCCCTCACCAGATACAAACATCAACTTTAACAACAATCTCCTTCTCTGGACAAGACATCCCCCTCTCCACCTCTGTTACAAATCTTGGAATAAAAATGGACTCTCATCTTACATTTGAAAATCACATTAAGCATCTGTTTAAAACCTGCTTCTTCCATCTTCGAAACATCTCCAGACTTCGCCCATCTCTGACTTTTTCTGATGCTGAGAAACTCCATGCCTTTGTCTCCTCCAGGCTCGACTACTGCAACTCCCTGTTTATTGGAATCCCTGGCAAAAATCTTCAGAAGCTTCAATATATTCAAAACAGTGCAGCAAGGATTTGATTGAGAGCTCGTAAATTTGAACATATTACACCCATTCTCCATAACCTCCATTGGCTTCCTGTCACCTACAGAATTCAGTACAAAACTGCTCTCATTACACACCAATGCTTACACGGAACTTCACCTGACTATCTAAAGGACATTCTTGCACCATATTCATCCACCCGGTCTCTACGATCACAGAACAGTAATCTACTTCACATTCCACGAACCAAATTAAGGACCATGGGAGACCGGGCATTCTGTGTGGCTGCCCCCCGCCTATGGAACTCCCTCCCTGACTACCTGAGAGCTCCACAGTCACTGGTTGACTTCAAAAACGGCTTAAAGACTTTTCTTTTTAAGCAAGCCTATTCTGCCTCCACATGATTTTATCTTTGATCTTGGTTGATATTATTATTGATTTTACTTGATTTTATCACTTGTTTTATTTATTTGTTTATTTATTTATTTTTTAAGCAGGCCTATGATCTTAGTTGATATTATTATTGATTTTACTTGATTTTATCACTTGTTTTATTTGATTTTTGCTTTTGTTGCACTTTGTAGCACTTTGAGATTTTTATTAATGAAAAGTGCGTTATAAATTAAATTCATTATTAGGTGCTATGACTGAGCTGCCGTGGTGGCAGGGCTCCGGGGGTGGATGAGATTCGCCCTGAGTTCCTTAGGGCTCTGGATGTTGTGGGGTTGTGTTGGCTTACGCGACTCTGCAATATCGCGTGGACATCGGGGGCAGTTCCCTTGGATTGGCAGACTGGGGTGGTGGTTCCCCTATTCAAAAAGGGGGACCGTAGGGTGTGTTCCAACTATAGGGGGATCACACTCTTAAGCCTCCCTGGTAAGGTCTATTCAGGGGTTCTGGAGAGGAGGGTCCGTCGGATAGTCGAACCTCGGATTCAGGAGGAGCAGTGTGGTTTTCGTCCTGGTCGTGGAACACTGGACCAGCTCTACACCCTCAGCAGGGTCCTGGAGGGCGCGTGGGAGTTTGCCCAACCAGTTTACATGTGCTTTGTGGACTTGGAAAAGGCATTCGACCGCGTCCCTCGGGGGGTTCTGTGGGGGGTACTCCGGGAGTATGGGGTACCAGGCCCATTGATATGGGCTGTTAGGTCCCTGTACGACCGGTGTCAGAGCTTGGTCCGCATTGCCGGCAGTAAGTCAGGCTCGTTTCCGGTGAGAGTTGGGACTGAGTCAAAAGGCAAAGCTCTCAATTTACCGATCGATCTACGTTCCCACCCTCATCTATGGTCATGAGCTTTGGGTTGTGACCGAAAGAACGAGATCTCGGATACAAGCGGCTGAAATGAGTTTTCTCCGCAGGGTGGCTGGACTCTCCCTTAGAGATAGGGTGAGAAGCTCAGTCATCCGGGAGGGACTCGGAGTAGAGCCGCTGCTTCTCCACATCGAGAGGAGCCAGTTGAGGTGGCTCGGGCATCTGGTTAGGATGCCTCCTGGACGCCTCCCTGGTGAGGTGTTCCGGGCATGTCCCACCGGGAGGAGACCCAGAGGAAGACCCAGGATACGCTGGAGGGACTATGTTTCTCGGCTGGCCTGGGAACGCCTTGGGATTCCCCCAGAGGAGCTGCTCCAAGTGGCTGGGGAGAGGGAAGTCTGGGCCTCCCTACTTAGGCTGCTACCCCCGCGACCCGACCCCGGATAAGCGGAAGAAAATGGATGGATGGATGGATGGATTATTATTATTATTATTGCTAGTATCACTCAGCCCTCTGTGAATAGCAAACAACCATCAGGGTGCTAACGATCCATCGTTAGGCTGATGGTCCTCCTTGATCATGTGAGCAGCTGGTTTCGGCTGTCATCAGCCAACTGGTTGTGTAACACTGTGAGAGGGTGCTATTTATAAGACTGAGCTGAACACAGCACCTCAGACTGAGGAAGTCTTTCGGACGAAAGACGAAACGTTTCTACAATTTTTTTTGCTTTGTTTTTTTTTTTTGAATGTCCAGAGGACCAGACTTAGCTTTTTTAGATTTTTCTACCTGGATTATTGAGCATGCATCAGGGTATTTTCATAATAGTTTCATGGGCAGCACGGTGGCACAACTGGTAGAGCTGCTGCCTCTCAGCGAGCAGGTCCCCGGTTCAAATCCCGGTCCGGGGGCCTTTCTGGGTGGAGTTTGCATGTTCTCTCCGTGCATGCGTGGGTTTTCTCCGGGTGCTCCGGTTTCCTCCCACAGTCCAAAAACATGCATGTTAGGCTGATTGGTAACTCTAAATTGACCCTGGGTGTGAGTGAGACAGGTCCCTCTTGTAAATGAGTCCCCGTGGCTCAACGCTAGCCTGTACATTATAAATAAAGGTTGAATGAATGAAAAAAATAATAAAATATAATCCTTGAGTGACATTCTGGTCCACACTGCTTACCAGTGGGTGGCGGTAATGCACCAGTTTCATCGTTCGCCAACCGCAAAAGAACATAAAAGAAGAAGAGTTGAGAGTGTAAAGTAACATGCTTTTATTTTGGTAACTGCCTTGTGAGCGGAAGTTAGCTTGACAATCGATGAGCTGAGTTCTGGCCATAGTTGCCAAGTCTGCTTATTATAAGCGACTTTGTTTTTTGTTTTCTTCTAAAGGCGCTTATAAATTGTGTGAGTGGCGGTTTTTGTGGCTTGTTTTTCTGTCCGAGTGAAAGTAAAATATGAGTGGTACTGGTAGGTAGTTTGTCCCTTCACGGCTCCCTTTCATGGATGTAACGTTCAAGCGGATGTGACGTCATGGTCGGTTGGAGTCACGCGTTTGGCGACACAGAAAATATCACGGAAAAAGTCTAAAGCAACTCAAGTTTAGCTTCAGTCGATAGTGGAACAAGGTTTGTAACTGTATTTAAAGTAAACTGAGTAACTTGAACTGTGTTAAAGTAAATAAATGTACTAATGTAATGAGCTCTGCAGAACAACTGATGGTAAAATTAATAACTAATTGTCGGAATTTGTTTTTGCTCTTAAGTTGGTTGATGACACGGACGGCTTCAATAAATCATTTAACATCAGTTCTGGCCTTCTGATATTCACGTTATGCTACATGGACCTTCAGACCAAACTCTCAGCTTCTTCTGAGTCCAGCTGCAGGAGAGAAAACCTTCTGCTTCCAGCTGCTCCACCTGAAGGTGAGTCAGAGCAAAAACTCATTCAGAGACAGTTTGAGAGACTTTAGTTTAGAGCCATGACTGACCACTTCCTGTCTGCTGCTTTCAGCTTCACTCAGAGTCTAAATGGCTTCCAGGTCCGAGGGGGATCTTTGCTGTCCGGTCTGTCAGGAGGTCTTCAGAAATCCTGTTGTTCTGTCATGTGGTCACAGCTTCTGTAAAGTCTGTCTGAAGAACTGGTGGAGAGAGAAACCAACACACGAGTGTTCTGTTTGTAGGAAGAGATCTTCAAACGTGGCTCCAGCCTGTAATGTGGTTCTGAAGAACCTCTGTGAGTCCTTCTTACAGGAGAAACGTCAGAGACTTTCAGAGGCTCTCTGCAGTCTGCACTCTGAGAAACCCGGGCTCTTCTGTCTGGACCATCAGGAACCAGTTTGTCTCGTCTGCAGAGACTCGAAGAAACACACCGACCACAGGTTCAGACCCATCGATGAAGCTGCAGAGGAATTCAGAGAGGATCTGCTGAGATCCCTGGACCCACTGAAGGAGAAGCTGGAGGTCAAGAAGAAAGTTCAGTCTGAGTTTGATCAGACAGTAAAACACATGAAGGTCCAGGCTCGACTCACAAAGAGGCAGATTAAGGAGCAGTTTAAGAAGCTTCACCAGTTCCTAACAGAGGAAGAGGAGGCCAGGCTGGCTGCTCTGTGGGAGGAAGAGGAGCAGAAGAGTTGGCTGATGAAGGAGAAGATGGAGGCTCTGCGCAGAGAGATGGCAGCTCTTTCAGACACAGTCAGAGCCACAGAGGAGGAGCTGAGAGCTGAAGATGTCTCCTTCCTGCACAACTACAAGGCTGCAGTGGAAAGAGTCCAGCGCTGCCCCCTGCTGGAGGATCCACAGCTGCCCTCAGGAGCTCTGATAGACCAGGCCAAACACCTGGGCAACCTGGCCTTCAACATCTGGAACAACATGAAGGACGTGGTCTCCTACACCCCCATCATTCTGGACCCAAACACTGCTGGTACAGGAATCATCCTTTCTGAAGATCTGACCAGTGTGACACTAGGAGACATAAAGCAGCTTCCTGATAATCCTGAGAGATTAAGATTATGGTGTTCTGTTTTGAGTTCTGAGGGTTTTAACTCAGGAGATCACAGCTGGGTTTTTGAAGTTGGAGACACTGAATTCTGGACACTTGGTGTGTTAGAAGAGTCAGTCCAGAGGAAGGGACCCATATGGTCTGGATTATGGAGTTTGTGTTTCGAGATAGATTTATACATAGCACAGGCACCAGCAGCTCCTGACAAAGAATTCCCAGTTCATAAAAAGTTCCAGAGGATCAGAATGAATCTGGACTGGAACGGAGGAAAGCTGTCATTCTCTGATCCTGATACAAACACACACATACACACCATCACACACACCTTCACTGACAAGATGTTTCTGTACATTCAAACTACTGATACAGGTGAAGTAAAAATACAAGCAGAGAATATCTCAGTGGTCCAACAGCCGCTCTGATGTTCTTCCTAAAGTTCAACCTGTTTATCAGTTTGAACCTCAGTGAGCTGAAACAGGAAGTTGGAGATGTATTTGGGTTCATAACAAACATGAAGCTGTAGATGAATATTTTCATGTTGTTCTTCTGAGATTGTATTAAACTTCATTTGACACCTGATCACGTGATTTGTTTTCTGTCTGGAAGAAAACCGTTCAGATGAAGGGACACCTGTAGTCCGCAAGAAGATTCTTAAAGAGGACTTTAAAGTAATTCTGAAATTTAAAGAAGATGATGACAACGTACAAACAAACCTCTGAATATTGAAAGTATAGAAAATCAGAAAATGATTTTAGGAGATAAGAAATATTTGAATGATTTGTTCATTTAAAGATCCACATCAGTTTCTATTGTAGTAGGGACTATTCTGGGTTCCACACAAAAACATTTCAATTAAGTCATGCTTTTACAAACATACAAAATGACTAAATAAAATACCTACGATAAAAACAATTCACAATATAAAAATTCAGACTAACCTACAAGCAGTTCAAAGTGACAAAATACTTTAAAACACAGGAATTAAAAACAAAAACACCAATTCCAAAGTTAACAAACTATCTTGATTTCTATTATAAATTTTTGATTTCATTGTCCTATAGTTTTTTAAGATTCTTTTAAAAATGAACATGATCAGCGATCAATGTAATTCCAGAAGACCGATGTTCCAATAAGAAATAGCTCGATACAGCTGTGTTTTGAGCGCATTAGTCCCAGGTAGAGGTGATATGAAAGTAACAACAGAGACTCGTCTAGTATTAAAAGCACGTCTACTGCAGGTGGTAACAACTGTGAGAAAAGGCTGAACGGTTCATGTGAAGTCCAGACTTTGTGCAAAGACAGAAGAAGGCTGCATGCTAGTCTGTCACAAACTTTCATCCATGACAGGCATCGATGCACGAAGTCTTTGTTCTAAAATGACATTGAGTGCTGATGTTGCAGCTTTATTTGAACTACCTGCAGTTTGTTTTTTTGAAGCACTTGACCAAAACGGCTGAACGAAATTGAAGTTAACAAAGAACTAAAGACTGTATTACTAATTTTCTTATTTCCAGCGACATAAAACGTGCATTACGCCAGATTATAGCAATGTTTCTGCTCATCTTTGTGTAGACCATGAAAGACTTGTGTCTATCATGACTCAGCTTAGCCTCTTGAACCTGTTCTGTTGATTGATTTTGTAAAAACATTTGCAACTTTTGAGTTTGTCTTTCAAAATATTTAGAACCCAATTGTTTTAGAATCAGTTTTAACTTGTTGTCCATTACACACTCAGAAATCGACCGTAGCTCTTGTTGTCATACCATATTTACTTGATCCAAACTATCAGAAGACTACGGAAGCGTAGTGATGACACCTGGAGAATTTTTTTGGGGGGGCTTATCACGTAATAACGTGATACGTATCACGTAATAACGTGATATTATCACGTAATAACGTGATACGTATCACGTAATAACGTGATATTATCACGTAATAACGTGATATTATCACGTAATAACGTGATACGTATCACGTAATAACGTGATATCACGTAATAACGTGATATCACGTAATAACGTGATACGTATCATGTAATAACGTGATAAGCCCCCCCAAAAAAATTCTCCAGGTGTCATCACTACGCTTCCGTAGAAGACACATAGACCCAGAAGACACTTCTTTTTTTTGGGGGGGGGATGATTGTTTACTCTGGTGTCGGATGCTGTGCAGCTGGAAGGATTTTTACTGAAAGCTTTTTACATTTGGGCTTTTGTTATTGTAACACCACCATATGGGGTGGAGAAGTGTTACAAACACATCCGAAGGTCGTGGGGTGGAGAAGGAGTAATCACGCTGAAAGGGGATAGCTTGGCTGCACAAACTTTATTCAGCTCTTCAATACAACGTCATTCCCTCATGAACGCAGCCCGCGTCTGCCGTTGTTTCGCCCGCTTAACCTGAACACACCCAAAAACCCACGAAGAAGAAGTCTCTTAAAGACACAGTAACCTAAATACGCAACTGCCCAAATAAATCATCTTACATCAAAATAAATCAAAATAAATCATCTTACATACTTCCCCCTCTTTAAATGAAATGTCCTCATTTCAAAATAAGGTAACCATAGTAACAATAAGAGAAAATAAATCATCTTCCCAAAACACAATCTCAGAACAATAAAACTTACAACAAAGTCCACATATAGAACAGTTTTTTTTTTTTCAGCTTTGTCACGACAACAGTCATTGTGGCTTTCGAACAATGCGCCCACACCTGGTGACAACTGCACCCTCAGAGGGCGGCAAGCTAAGAGGTGTTTGCGCCGGCTGCTGGGAGACTGGTCCAGTTTGTCTCCTTGGTGAAAGTGTCAATGACCTCGCAGTTTCTGCTGTCTGTGCTGTTTGGCCAAAGATCAAGGGCAATGAGCCAGACAAAGCTGTGTACTTCGGCAGCGTGTTCATGTTTGGCATTGGGACAGATTGATTGCCCTCCATTGTTAATGTGTCTGTGGAACCACGATAAGGTTTCAACCGATCATAGTGGATGACCTTGGTCGCAGCCTGAGGATGTTGCACATCCACCAGCTTGTAAAGGAGCCCTTTGTCGTCCACAGATACAACCTTATATGGTCCAGTCCAGTTTGGAGCAAGCTTCTGTCGTTGTGTGGTGGGATCATCCATCCATACCAGATCACCACAAACGGCCTGAACCTTGTGTCCTTGTTGTAGTAATATTCTCGTTTTTGTCTCTGTTCTTCACGATGAATACCCTGTGCTCGAGTGTGGCGTAGAGTTGAATGAAAGCACCACAGCAGGAAGATAGTGGTCCCACTCACCTCCATAGTCCTGGATGAGTCGAGCCAACTGTTCTTTCAAAGTCCTGTTAAATCTCTCCACCATACCATTCCCTCTTGGGTGATATGGGGAGGTCCTTTTCTTTGTCATCTGTAGTTTCTGACAAATGTTTTGTATAATTTCTGACTCATATTGTCGTCCCTGATCCGACAACAGTTCCTCAGGGACACCATGTTCAGGGATATACCTTTCACAGAGTAACTGTGCTACTGTGGCAGCCCTTTGATCAACCATAGCATATGCATTCACATACTTGGTGAAATGGTCCTGTACCACAAGCACATCTGAAGGTCGTGGGGTGGAGAAGGAGTAATCACGCTGAAAGGGGATAGCTTGGCTGCACGAACTTTATCCAGCTCTTCAATACAACGTCATTCCCTCATGAACGCAGCCCGCGTCTGCCGTTGTTTCGCCCGCTTAACCTGAACACACCCAAAAACCCATGAAGAAGAATTCTCTTAAAGACACAGTAACCTAAATACTGTACGTAACTGCCCAAATAAATCATCTAACATCAAAATAAATCATCTTACATTATGATGCGTTAACCATGGCAACAAGGTGTTTTTTAACCACCAGGAGCAGCTGATTAACATCTCAAAAGCTCAGATACCTCAGCTACAGCCACAAATCCCAAATGAGTTGAAAAGGAGGTGTCGTGGATTAATTCCCGTCAACCTGGTGGAGGTGCTCGAGCACCTGACCGCCGAGGTGGTGGGAAACTCGATTCATGACAATGGGCGGACCGGGATCACACCCCGGCACCTTCATCTGTCTGTCTGTGGTGACGAGGAGCTTTCAGGCAGTCCGGCTGGCCAGGAGGACCAAGAGGCCCGCTGGAGCTGACATCAAACTGGATCCAGGTAGATGGATCTGTGGCCAGATCCTTCGGCTTTACTACAGGAGATCCTTCCTGTCCACAGCTATCAGCATCTATAATAACTCTTGAATGAAACCAGGATGATGAGCTACGACCACACTTAATTTTCCTCTGGGATTAATAAAGCATTCTTGAATTGAATCTGAATTGAATTAAATAGTTGTAACATCAGCATATATAGTCATGCATGCATTGACTAATAAAAATCACATGTAATTTGTGGTGCACCTAAAAATGTCACCACAATATTTGGTTTTCTTATGAATGTAAAGTATTTCTATGTGCAACTGATCTTATTTTCAAATATATGTTATATTTTGTTTGCAGTTCGGCAAGTTAATATGCCTACATTTTAATAGTGTTTTCCTGAGGAGCGGTGATGACGAAGCGGAACCTTTGTTTTGGGGGGTGCGTTGCTTCCAGGTTGGTTTCGGGGACGGACTTCCGGTTGGCTTCACACGCTTTCTGGATTTAAAGGCAAAACAACGGTCGTCATCTCTGACTTCTAATTTTTATTTTTCTTCAGATGGTGTGTCATCACTGTTGCAGCAGTCCTGACACTCGGGACCTGTAACAGATTGTGGGGGCTCGTCCGGGATCAGCATGCCACACATCCATGGGCTACTGCTGATCCAATGATACTGACCACCAGGACCTCTCGTGCTACACGTTCTCAGTGCCAGGAGTGACCCAGTGTGCAGAGGTGAGGCCGGTAACCAGTGAAAAGGGTGTACCCGCCTACAGAGTGCAGCACTGCGGACTCAAGCGGCCGAGATCAGCAAGATGTCTTCCGGTGAGAGAAAACAACTTCTTTGGAGCATCAAGAAGAAGTTACACCAGCTAACAGGTAGTGAAGCCCACCTCATCGCAACTTCTCTTGGAGACGTTGAAGGACTGGACTCTAGTAAGTTGATTCAAGACGATGAAGAGAGTTGTGTTGAATATTTAACTACCTACCTGTCATGTCAGACAATCCTGGGTCGGGAGGACCAGGGTTTGCCATTATTAAAAGGACTGGAATATATCATAGATGGGACCATGGTGAATCGTGGACAACCGACAGTGCCTTTTGAAGCTGAAGCAGGTACAAGTGAGCAGGCCATCCCCCGCATTCAGCCACAAGACGGCGATGGCGACACAGACCTACAGGGACTGAATCCAACCCCACCTCGCACCAGCCAATCTAGCAACCAGCAGGTAACTTGGGCATCAGTTCCACCAGCTACAGGGGACCCACTTGTCCCGACTCTCCAACCCCATCAACCGCTGTGCCCACCCCAGTGGTCTGTCCCTCGTTCAGAGAACGTTCCAAGTTACACTGGTGAGAGTATGATAGCCATGAAAGATTTGCCACTGCTGTCACGCAGAGAATTCAAAGTGCATGGTGGAATGATTAGTGACACGACATCAGAAATTGGGTACAACAGCATCTGTAAACAGATAGATGAGGGTCTCGAGGAGAATCACACTCCAAATGAGGTGATTAGAGGGGTGCTACGTCTTGTTAAACCAGGTAACTTCAGAGATATGTTAACAATAAAAGACGATCTCACAGTTTCTGAGCTTAAAAGTTTCCTGCAGTCTCACTTAGGTGAGAAAAGCAGCACAGAGCTCTTTCAAGATTTAATGTGTGCTAAGCAGTTTGAAAATGAGACGCCTCAGCAGTTTTTATATAGAATGATTGGACTGAAGCAAAAGATCCGGTTCTCACTCAGACAACCAGACTCAGTCGTTAAGTACGATATATCCACAATTCAGTGTGTCTTTCTCAACACTATTTGCCAGGGCATAGGGGAGAAGTACGACAGTGTCCGCAGAGACCTCAAGACCCTCCTGGGTGACCCCACTGTCAGTGATGAGGCACTGCTTCGCCAAGTGATAAAGACCACGGCAGAGGAAAGTGAGCGGAAGCGTCAACTTGGCCGTGGTTCTACCATCAAAGTGATTCATGCCCACACAACAAACTGTGAGCTGAAAGTGCAAACAAAGGACGACGTGAAAGTAAATCAGATTAATAATGACTTCACACTCCAAAGACTTAGCGCCCAGGTTGAAGCACTGACACAAGCGATGGAAAACCTGAAAGCAAGGACAGTTCATGTTTTAGCACCAGAGCAGAGGAGCTCAAGACTCCAACCAGAGAGAAGATCTCAAAGAGAAAGAAAGAGCTGTCAGAACTGTGCTTCTCAAATTAACCCGAACTGTAACCACTGCTTTGTCTGCGGAGAGGAAGGGCATCGTGCTGTAGGGTGCCTGAAGAAAACCAAGCCGTCGGGAAACTGAAGACGATCAGAGCAGGGGGACCACCTCTGATCGGCAAACCTCAGCAGTCCCACCCAAAGAAGAGGCCCAAAACCACTACTGACAGAGAGATGTTAGGTGCATGTTCGCAAGGAACTGACAAGGAAACACCACGTGGTCTAGTAGCTCCCCTAGTAGGTCGCCAGTCCCTTCTGAAATGTATGATGGCAGGTTACCTGGTAACGGTGGTATTAGACACGGGGGCGGGGGTAAGTCTTATAGATCAGGCATGGCTAAATAGATACTTACCCGGACAACAGATTAGATCCTTAAGTGAACTGATGGATGATGAACTTAATGTGAAGGCAGTCACGGGGGACTCAGTACCTTATGATGGATGGGTGGAAGTTGTAGTCAACCTTGAGGGCAACAATGACCCAGGCCTATCGATACGTGTACCCTTCCTTGTGAGCCGCCTTAAGATCGAGAGACCCATAGTAGGCTTTAATGTAATCCACGAGTTCATTAAAGACAATGGGGGGAACTACAAACTTATTGAGCTTATTGGTAGAGCCATGGGGACTGACATCTCTACTGTAAGCACCCTAGTAAGTTTCATCCAGACTAAAGAGCATCCTATACATGAGCCAGCTACTGTAAAAGTAGGGTTCAAAGGGGGAATAGTCTATCCTAATCAGGTGGCTTACATTAAGTGTAGAGTCCCAGACAGTATTAGCTCAACAGAGTCACTTGTGTTGTTTGAACCAGTACTAGATAATGCCCACCTTGAACAGCTTAGTGTTGGAGCGGGACTTTTACAGATAGAAAAGACAGAGAGGCCGTATATTAAAGTACAGGTGTCAAACTATTCCAGCCGGAGTGTGACACTACCCAGTTCAACAGTTTTGGGTTCTATTGAGCCTATTGCAAAAATAGTTGAGACTGACCAACCCAAAACCCCTTGTGAAACAGCACCAGTCTCCACCTGTATTGTTGGCTCTGTGAGCAAGTCTAGTCAAGACCAAGAGCCATCCAATACTGCCCACTGGCACCCTCCAGTGGATATTAGCCACCTAACACCAGAACAACAAAAGGAAGTAGAGCAAATGTTATTTGAGGAATCAAATGCTTTTGCCCGAGATGATGGAGACATTGGAAATATTCCGAGTTTGAACATGACCATTAACCTGACAGACGACATCCCAGTCCAACGCACATACACATCCATCCCCAAGCCATTATACAAAGAGGTGAAAGAATACATCCAGGACTTACTGGCCAAAGGCTGGATAGTCAAGTCGAAATCACCCTTTGCTGCGCCTGTAGTGTGTGTGAGGAAACGGGATGGCACGCTAAGACTTTGCATTGACTACAGACAGTTGAATCAGAAGACCGTGCCTGACCGCCACCCGCTTCCGCGCATCCGGGACCTCCTGGACACGCTGGGCGGCCACAGCTGGTTCAGCATTCTGGACCAAGGTAAAGCTTACCACCAGGGGTATATGGCTGAGGGTTCACGCCATATGACTGCGCTATATGAGTGGGTAAGGATTCCTTTTGGTCTCAGTAATGCCCCCGTTGCTTTTCAACGCAGTATGGAAGAAATGCTAGACACCCTACGTGATGATTGTTGTATTCCATATCTGGATGACATCCTTTGCTATTCAAAGGGGTTCACTGAACATGTTGAGGCGCTGCGCAAGGTCCTCAGAGCTCTTCAGCAACATGGGGTTAAGCTTCGCCCAACCAAATGTGAACTGTTCAAAGCAGAGGTCAGATATGTGGGTAGGCTGGTTTCAGAAAAGGGGGTCCGAATCGATCCAAAGGACTATGAAGCTGTCAAGTCACTCAGTCAGAAGACGCCAACGAACGTGGGTGAGTTAAGAAAACTGCTTGGGTTTTTAAGTTATTATCGGGCCTACATTCAAGATTTTTCCAGGATTGCTAAACCTTTGTACAGCCTCCTACAAGTCAAAGGGAGTCCTGAAAACACTCAGACCAAGCCCAAGAAAACCCGAAGTGCTCAGCTGCCCTCAAGGGCTCCTATCAGCTGGACAGGTGAGCACGACCACATCCTGAGGCAGCTCATTGACACTCTGTCCGACCCACCTGTGCTTGCCTACCCCGACTTCGAACTGCCCTTTGTTTTACATACTGACGCATGTGAGAAAGGGCTCGGGGCTGTGTTGTATCAGAGGCAGGGGGGAAAATTAAAAATCATAGCGATATGGCTCAAGAACTCTGACCCCAGCTGAAAAAAACTATTGTTTACATTCCGGTAAGCTAGAGTTCCTAGCCCTTAAATGGGCCATTTGTGAGAAGTTCAGGGATTATTTATTTTATGCCCCAGAGTTCACAGTGTATACCGACAATAATCCCCTGACATATGTAATGAGCACTGCAAAGTTAAATGCGACAGGACATAGGTGGGTAGGAGAGCTTGCAGATTTCCGGTTTAACATCAAGTAGAGTTAATGTGGACGCTGACACTTTGTCACGCCTTCCGCTGGACATTGACAGTTATGTTGGAGAATGTACAGAGGAGCTTAGCCGAGACATTGTTTGTGCAACATGGGAAGGGAGTGAGGTAGCAAAGAAGAGTGATGTTGCCTATGTAGCTGCCTTAAACCTGGCTCAAGACATTGGGTCGGACACTAGGCCAGACGCACCAGCCTTACCTAGCATTAGCCATGAAGAGCTAGTGAGAGCACAAAGACAAGACACGACAATTAAAGAACTCCTCAGGTTAAAAGAGACCAAACCCACACTAACTGAAAGAGACAGACAAAATGCAGATGGGTTAGTGCGGAGGTTAATGCGTGAGTGGGGGAAACTTAAGATGGAGAATGAGCTACTTTACAGAGAAGCTGGGGGTAGAAAACAGCTTGTACTGCCTGCAGAGTACAGGCCCTTGGTGCTGAAACTCCTTCATAAGGACATGGGTCACCTCGGTGCTGAAAGAGTTATCAACCTGGCCCGAGATCGCTTCTACTGGCCCTTTATGAAGAAGGACATTGAAGCTTATGTGACGAGACAATGTCCCTGTATAAAACAAAAGAAACCCACCACACACGTCAGGGCACCCATGGGGAGCATCAGTTCCAGTGCACCCATGGAGCTCCCAACTTAAAAGGTGGCTCCCGACACTTTAACGCCAGTGATAACATTTCACAAAATATTAACAACTTGGTTCTTGTCACAGGAACCTCACTCAAAAGAACCTTTCCCTTCAGTGTACACATCTCAGTATACCAAATTATAAGGCACTGCAAAAGGCATTGTCGTTGCATAAGGCACAGTCTGTTGAGTATAAAATTGCTCTTGTACAGGTTGCATTACCCATAATGGTGAAGCTTGTAGCCCACACAGTCCAACATGACCTATGACCCCTTGTGGCTGATAGGAGGGCTGACCCATAGTGTTGTAGGTGAATGTCTGAGGTGGTCTCCTTGCTCGCGTAGACCTCCTGAGAAATTCCTCCTGAGTTGGTACTCGCTCCTCTTGCTCAATTTCAGGTTCAACCTGTTCAGTGTCTCGTCCCTGTTCTTGTTCTCTCTGTGCATCGCCCGTTTCACCGTTTTGGACCCGTTCATTTTCAGCTGGATGCTGAAAATGTTCATCTACAGTGCTCAGTTGAGAGTCCCTCTGTTGGTCCACGGGTGTGACAACTTGGCTTGACACTGGATGAGTTTGGGTGGCTGGTTCCTGTAGTCTTGTTGACACAGGTACTCTGAGCCAATAACGCATCCTGGAGTCACTCTCAGAATCTGATGAGTCGCTGTCTCGATTACTTTGGCTTGGAGTGACACGGTGGCCTCTGACTCTGCTCCTGATGGGTGCTTTATCTTTTCTGTGATCAACAGTTAAAGGTAAGTCATTCACCAGGTGCAGCAGATTTCTGTGGAGGACCCTGGTGTTCTGGGCATTGTTCTCAGGACATACTTTGTAGATAGGGCTGTCATTGATCTGTTCTTTGACAATGTACACAGTCTGCTCCCAATATGACCTGAGCTTTCCGGGTCCGCCCTTTTCTCTCAGGTTGCGAACTAACACTCGATCACCAGGCTCCAAGACGACTCCTCTCACATGTTGGTCATAGTGTTTCTTTCCA
>JBBPBX010006367.1:6032-27956 GCA_038048925.1 Garcialebias charrua
CCCCCCCCCAAAAAAAAGTGCATCTAATGACCGCGTTTTCTTAGAAAGCTTAATTAAAACCCATCCGTGGTTCATATTTTTGCAGGATATTATTGTTAGCAAAAAAATTATAGAATTATTTAGCTGTAGAAAGATCAACAATTGGAATGGACTAAGTGCATGTCTGCTTGAAACTGAAGTTTGAGGAAAAATGGGGTTAAACTCCTTAGAGATAAGGCAAGAAAATAAAACTAATCCATGCAACTTATTAAATTTCATTATATTTAAATGATTGGGGGGAAATAATAGATTTTTGAATCATAAACAAAACTGCATCAAATTAAAAGCGTTAAAAGAAGCCAATTAGAGCCCAGAAATACAACTTGGAAAACTAAAGATGGATTTGTGCTCATTCTCAACTGCCCAGAAAACCCATTATACTCTATTTTTAGTTAACTCGGACAAAGCTTCCTCTCCAAAGTCCATGATTTTCTTGTCCAGAGCGACTCCAGCTCGTTTTTTTCCACACACAGTAAAATGAACGGAGTTGTTGCAACACTTACCTTCGCTTCCATACTGTTTTCCATTGTTCGCACCCATCTTAAAGAATACATAATCTATGAGCAGACTCCCGGGTTATCGAGCTGAACTCCACAGAATGACAAAAACAAAGAGGGGAAAGAGTTCATAAAGTTAAGCGTAAACGCTCTGGGTTGAGATAGTTAATCCAGATGTTGCGCAGAGGACGCATGACGCAAACCAAGACTTTGCAGCGGTGCAGCAGAGACTCTGAGGAAACTAAAGTCCTGATTTCTAAGGAGGTCCGAGGGAAAAAAGAAAAAAAAACTTTGTGAAGTTCCCTAAAATGGCAAGCAGCTGTTTGAAATGGGGATGAGGGCACTTCCAGCAACCCAGACAAGTTTGTGAGGACGCACTGCAGATCCCCTTCTGCTGGGTTTGGATTTAAAGAGACCGCAGACCAAGGAGGGAAATGTGGACGGGGGTGGGGGTACTGAAAAAAAAAGCAAAAAAGAAGAAGAAAGGCCAATACCATGACTCAGACATGCCCAATTATAACTTGGCTGAATCTGACATGCTTTAAAAAAAAAAAAAGGCACAACTACTCAAACATTTCCACAGAGTGGGTGAATAATTCCATTTCCCTATAAGTTTACCTACAAAGAAATAAACAGTCTCTTAACTGTCATGTGTTTCATAATGGAGACAGCTTGTCAATTAAAAATCCAGAATTTTTATTTTTTAAGACATGGAATTCCTTGAACTAATGTACATGTATATATGGTTTAGTTTTAAACGATCATCAAAAATGATATGATAAATGCAGCAGTTTTGGTCAAAATGTTAAACGTGGACTCAGTTAGGCGAAGATCTTGCACGATGAGCTCTTGGAAAAGAGTTAGGAATGACTAATGCTGCCCCAACCACACCAAATATTAGCACCACATCCATAAAACGGACTGAATTATTCTGTTTTATTGGCCATGACAGCCAATTTGAATCGGGTTGACTTCAAAAAGTAACCGTTTGTGAGGGTAATAATCCCATGATTATCTATTAGCAAATTTCATTCATATCCATCCAGTTATTCATTGGTAAAACATGCTGGTAAGGGCAGCTGCTTTCACTTTTTGGCAATGAAAATGTGTTTGCATGTCCAGTGCAATAGTCACGCTCCAAAACAAACGTGTTGGTTATGTCCCCTTGTGGAACACAGATTACAGTCAATCAATTGCAGATATTCTTTATACCAACTTATTTGCATAAAGGACACTTTGCACAGATTCAGTTTCTTCCATCCTCTCCACCTCCAAAAGCAAAGAGCTGCCAGTGGATAGAGATAGGAGAGGATATCTGCACTGGAATGGACTACAAAGCTATTAATGAGAAATATTTGAGAAATTTTGAGTAATGGCCATGCATCAATCGCCTTTAGTTAGATCTACATGCAAGATCCTACCTCATGAAAGGATGATCCCACAATGGAAGAGTTTGTTAATGACCTGAAGGCATAGGGCCACATTCACCAAGAACACCACTGTAACAAACTGTAATGGGTTGAAATCACCCATTGCCTACAAGGCCCCACAGCTCAAGAAGGTCCATGTAAGGGGCCAATTTGAACTTGATTACTGTATACTGTGGTGACATGAAGACAAAATTAAGCTCTCATTGGCGCTATCTGCCATGTTTGGAAGGATAAAAATGCTGAATACGATCTGCAGAACAACATCCCCATAAAGATGCTTGGAGGTAGAAGCATTGCTTTGGGGCCGTTTCTTCCAAGAATGAAGGACGACTTCGCATAAAGAGGCAGATGGATGGGGCCAATCACAAGAGAACCTCCTCCTCTCATCCAGAACACGAGCATGGGTCTTCTGAAAATGACCCAAAACATCCCATCAAGGCAACAAAGAGGCGGCTAAAGAAACATGTTAAGGTCAAGGAGTGGTCCGAACAGTGTCCAGACCTCAGATCTATGATAAATAAATAAAATGGGAAGGAAGATTCCATTTCCAAGCTGGAACCAAGAAACTTAAAAGGATTATCCAACAATGTACCGTATTTTCCGGACTATAGGCCGCGGCTTTTTATCATTTTTGCATGCCCTGCGACCTATATTCAGGTGCGACCCATTTATGGCTTTTTATAAAATAAGCTGATTTGTAATAATTTATTAACAAAAATTAAACTGAGACACACTCTTACAATAATGTCAGCTAACAAATATATATTTTTAGGTGTTTATCCTGCTAAAATTATTCATTTATTAAAGAAAAGTTCAGCTCAGACACATATTTGCTATAATTTTTTATCAAACAATTATAATTGTTTTTAAGTGTTAATCTTCTTAAAAGCCTTGCTGTGCACTCCTGTGGAAGAGACATTTGCAGCAGAGCTAAACACGGTCCACATTTTGACGTAGGTGCGACCTATATATGGATTTTTCCAATTCTTTGGCAATAAATGGACAATGCGACCTATACTCTGGTGCGACCTATTGTCCGAAAAATACGGTAGCTCATCTGAACAGTTTCTTTTTTTCTTTTCTGAGACGTTTCGTCCTTCATCCATAGGACTTCTTCGATCTGAGGCGTCACCAACAACCAAAACTGATTCCCACAAACAGCACACTTCATAGTGGGGAGAAAAAAAAGGTTGCTGGTGCTAAGACGGCCTCTGGAGCCCACCCTCTCCCCCGTCAACTCCTCTGAGACAATCATGCCAAAGTGGTTCAAAACACCAAATTTCATGCTCAATAATATAAAATCCTGGATTATTGAGCATGAACTTTGTTTGGTCTTAAAAAGTTATGTTTCTGTAATGGGGAAGTGGGCCAAAATACCAGCGCAAATCTGGTGACCAATTTAAAAAAAAAACCTTAGCACTGTGCTTACACTTAAAGTTTCCTTATGAGCAAACTAACCACATCAACAAGAAATCATATCATTCCCCTACCATATCCTTTTCTTCTCAACCAATCAGAACCAAGGACGCATACCGGTAATCTCTCAAATATTCAGAGGATACAGGTCCTCTAAAAGAAGAGAGCGGTTTAACCACATGCTGGCCTGTTCCTATAATAGCAGTCAAACAGGTCATTGGATATGCTGGAGTAACGACGCGAGACAAAGCCAGTTGTCTCCTGTTGACAGTTGACCAAATATTCTAAGTACAAGTCAAATTCCTCTCCGTGTGCACATGGCAGACACTACGCCTGAAGAGTTGTGATGTGTTTTCCATGTCAGACAATATTGTGAAACCCTGCACGTCTTCTGTGCATTAAGTAGTAAAAAGATTACTGAAAAACAGGGACATGGTTTAAGATGTCTTGGCTTGTATCCAGGATAAAGAGGCTTTTGTTAAAAGTTTCCATTCCATAGAGAGAGAAAAAAAGTTTCCACACAAAATAGTTTTATTGTAACAAGTTTTGTTTTCTCAACTAAAAAGAAAATACAATTGGTAAAACGTTAAAGGGACACTTCCGAACTTTGATGAGAGGTTCTGTGGAAACGATTTGAACAATATCTTACCTGAGGGAGATGGCTCCAAACCACCTCGGTATGGAAGTCGTTTTATTCTGCTGAGCTAACTTAACACTGCTCAGTTTAGCATTGGTCAACAAACTAGCATTTGTATGAACTGCTGTAATTTTACGATTTTTATTTATTTTTTAAGGCAGCAGTCCACTTTGCTTTTGTCCATGCTTGGACTTGCATCAGCTCATCACTATGATCAGAATTTAACTTTTTTTTTTATTGATTACATTCAAAGAATGAACAGGTAAGACAGTTATCTTTCTTCAGAACCCCCACTTAAGACTGAATTTTAATTTAACTTTGCAGCTCACAAAAATAAATTCAAATTTTTAATGTTCAGACTATAATAAGAGCCATTTTATATTAAGTACATTTGAGCCAGCATGAACCTGTTTAAAAGGCCTTGGGCTAAGATGGTGCCAAGCTACTGGCCTCAGTCATCTGTGGTCAAACCCAGACCTCAGACCTTTACAGTCAGCAATCTCTGCCACTCTGGAATGCAAAGCAACCAATTCAACCTCCAACATTACATATCAGCATCTCAACATGACATGCACCACGAGTCAGTACATGTTCCTGCTCAAATCAATCCAATATGTAAAGAAAATGGTCAACTCTGAGCTTTGGCTTTATTTTTTAACTTGTAATTCAACTGACAGTTCATCACTGCTGCCAGTTCATTGAAGAAACCCGCCGAAGAACAGTTAAGAGTTGACAGAAGAGCTGGTACTTATTTCAGATGGAAGCCCAGATATGGCACCACAAGCTGACGCAGAAATAGCACCGTTTTCTGGCACAGCTGCACTTTGAAAAACTGTAGATTCTTCGTTGGTGTCCATCTGAGGAGTCAAGTGGTCATTTTCAACTTGCGTTGTGGCCAGATGTCCGGAAGAAACTGAACTGGGTATCATTTTCTCCAGCCTGCTGTATAATGCCCTCATGGTCACAGGAATGGACATGCAACTACAAAAGAAATAAAGTAAAAAAGCTGGAATTTATCCTATGAAAGCAATAAAGGAGAAATATTATAATTAAACATACCTCCTCATAACTGTAGAGATATCTTCATCCAAGGAGGAATCATTTATCCCTGATCCAAACAACTTGCAGGTAATCTGATGAGGATCAGACACATCCACCAGCACTGTGATAACACAAGGAGACTCATTATACACTGAAAGCAACAGAAGAGATCTTTTGAAGTGGGGTTTAATGGAGAACATATATCATCTGTTAGATGCCTCTTTAAATGAGCCCACTTGGACAGTTTAATAGACAAACAAATGGCTAGTCCAAGAAGTTCTTACAACAACGTGGATTGCTTTGCTCTAACAGTTCCAATCTCAAACTTCCTAGCCATTGTTTCTAGCAGTACTTTGAAAAGCTTTACGTCAAGATCAATTTTGTATTTACCAGTTACCGCATTTATGTTATAGTCTTTGCAACAGCCGAATGACAACTCTTCCCACACAATGTTTTCGCCGGAATGTCAATTTGATGGCTGTGTAAGTGTTTTGCATGAACCAATACACATTTTGTGACATGTAAAGCCATTTTAGGACACGAGCTCTCTCCTTCCATCTCGATCCTGCTTGGACTAACCATTAGCTTTTCTGCTCTCGCTCAAGACGGACACCTTCTCCTCTCCCTCCCCTGTTCTCCTCTTCCTCCTGCTTTTTGCTCTCTCTGTGTCTCAGAGCTCCTGGTACACATCTTCCAAAAAAAAAAAATATATATATGTATATATACTATTATGAATCTGGTGAGCTGGACTTTCAACGCAATCGACAAAATCTAAAAAACAACAGGGTCCTGGAGAACTCTCATGTCCTGCTGAGACTCAAGCTGCAGGATACATCAGGTATCCGTGGGAAGTTTGTTATCGACTTTTGAAGGAGACATTGGCAGTAGTTTCGGCCATGATAAAACTTTACGAGTACTCAAAATCAGCTGATTTACAAGCTAAACCGTAAGATGGAAGCGATTTGTGAGAATCGCAGGCCACCTGTGGCTTCTAGGACTCGCCAGCATGTTGGAGTCGACCTTGAAGAAGGCTCACAGCACGGATCAGTGGAATGCCCATAAATCTGGCCCTTTTGGATCTGGAAAGTACCAGCAGGACTCAAGGCTGACAAGAAAAAACTATCTGCCTTAAGAAAATCAACAATTGTGGCTTATCTGAATCCGACTCCCCCGTTTGGTCTCGGATGTGGGAAGACTATTAAATTTCTCCTGGGACATAGGTAAACTAAGGAAAAAGCTTTGTCCCTTGTTGGTAAAGTTTTTTTATGTCTCAAATTGTGTCCAGATTGGACAAGATGTGAAGAGATCTTTTTTGTAATACCACTATTCATCCTCATAGTCTTTTACCTTTTTCCATCTAAAAAAGTATTCTGATAAAGAGGCCGTGCTCTTGTAGCAGCAGCAACGTGCACTCCGCCCATCTTTCAGATGACTGTACGAACATAATCTCACTGTATCCCGGTACAGTGGCAATAAATCTTATTCTGATTCTGAGCTTGCCAGTCTGGTTAGAATTAAACTCTTTCCCCAAACTGGAGATTGTTCAAAAAGCTATCCACTACAGGTAAGATATTGTTCATAATCTTTCCCACAGAACCACACCTAAAAAAAAGATGCAGAGTGGGCATTTCTAGTTGCTTATAAAGCAACAATGCTCATTTTACCACTGTATGTAATAATAGTAATAAGTGATAAATTATCTACGAAACCCGTTTCAGAGTTACTTTGTTGTAAATGTAATTAGGATTTAGAAAGAAGAAAAAAAAAGCTCACAAACAGCAAGGGAGTCGGCATGTGGCTGGTAGAAGGTCACAGAAAAGCTTGTTGTAGATTCTGGGATGACTTCAAAATGCCAATCACAACAAGTCAAACCTGATGGGATTCACATCAAAGCATTACAGAACACAGACAAAAAAAATACATTAGTAGCCCACTTTGCAACAATGATGTCCTCCACATGGGGTGTGATTCTTGCAATGTGAACGTCCTCCCACCTGCACTGGTACGCCGAGCAGAGAAACAGCTCCTCAACAGGGTGTTGATAGCACACTGGTGGCGCAGCAGCTCCAGCAGGGCTGGAACGTGAGCGGGGTGGGTGAAGGGAACGCTGTCCACAACAGTTGCTTTCTGCGTGGGTACATCCCATGCTGCTCCAGGGAGAGCATAACTGTGCACCACACTGCCAGGAAGGGACTGGATGGACAAAATATTCCTTTAAGATCATCGTTAAGATTCAAGCTACGGATTTATATAAAATCAGTGCTGTAAAATAAATAAAAAATCCCTTCTTTCCAATACCACTGTAAAGATCTCCTCTTCAAATACAGTCTCCCAACAGGGGTCAGCTCTTAGTAAAGCTTGTAGAAGAAGCTTGGGCAATGGTGCCCACTGCAGGTCAGACTCTGGTACAACCACATCTGTGAAACAGTGGGAAAACAAAATTGAGACAGTTCAACCGTGTACTGTATTAAACATAAACAATATATATTCTGAGGGCAAAAAAGAAAAGGTTAACCTGTAATGTGACTGAGCCTTTCAACAAAAGATGACATCATCGGTACCGGTGGCTGCAGTCTGAGCAGGAAACAGGCAGGCAACATCTCATATGGCACCTCGCTCAGTGGAACGAACACAAAACCACTGCCCCCAGGACGCAAATTTACTGTCAGCATCCTTTTCTATGGCTCTAACTTGCTGCTATGTAAAATGAGAATGCTCCTGCTGGGTGAGAGATTTAAAAACGATAAAACACCAACCCATGAGGGTCCAGCTCAGGCCGCAGTGGGAGGACAGACGCCATCTGAAGTTTGTGAGTCACGTCGCTGACGCCAGCTGTAACCTGGGCCGCCTGGACAGCTGGTTTCAAATCAGATTTTTCAAAATACACATGAAAAATACAAAAGTTTAGGATATAAGATGCTGATTTTGAAAGAGAAATTAAAAGTCAAGTCAGCATCTTACATGAAGGAGTTTCCGTATGATCAGGAGAGATATAAAACTGAAGCATCAGAGGACAGTCTGCAATAGAAGATCGTTTTTTTAAATAAAGCCTAAATTAAAGTGTTAACACGCTTGCATATATATAATATGGACGCCGTTATGGATCATATTTAAAATTAAAATGGATTAATAGAAATGCTTTTTAGTTTCAAAATAAAGCTGCCTGTTTTGATTCGTAAATAAAATTTAAAATGAATAATCCAAACTGCATTTTCATGCAGCTCGACTTTGAAATGAAAAAGCATTTCTGCCATTTCATTTTAATTTTCAAAATTGACATTTCAAAATGAATTTTGGTCACTTTTTACTAGGACATATTTTGAAAATTAAATGTTACACGTTATTTTATTTATCATTTTAATTAGTTTACACATTGAGCAGTCTCGAAGAAGAACATGAAAATGCAGTTTGGATTATTCATTTTAAATTTTATTTATGAGTCAAAACAGGCAGCTTTATTTTGAAACTAAAAAGCATTTCTATTAATCCATTTTCATTTTAAATATGATCCATAACGGCTTCCATATGCATATATTCTTAACCTGCAACTTCTTTTCCTGCCATTAGAGAACCAACTCTGCCGTTGTTAATCAGGTCTATTTGAGGGTCACAGTCCTTGGGTTCCCTAAGAACAAGAAAACTTATGAGAAGGCTGGGTATTAAAGTGGTTTTGGTCTTGTGCAAAAAGGAAAGTGCTGCTCTTACCTTTGCATGTTGGACATTTGCTTCAAATCGTTCTCGAGACACTGTAGAGACGTCAGCAATTTTAATTTGTTTTTGCTGAGGGGGAAAAAGCGGCAGAATTCAAAAGACAATGACCACAAGAAACTTCATTTAGAAAACAATGTTTTAGAAATAGGTACTTGTCTCCGGGGATGTTGTAAAAGGCGAGCAGGCCTCCCAGCCTTTCAGAGAAATCAGCCAGATTTTGGGACCTTGGGTAAGCCAAAGAGCACAACAAGCATGTGCAACTAAAATATTTATCTTTAAAGCAAATTTAATCTTTGATCATAATGATACAATTTTCTTCAAGAAAAAAAAAAAAGATAGACGTTTAATTTACCTCAGCAGATGCAGAAGGGACTCACTGGGCTAGAAGATCATTTTTACTCAATTAGCAAAGAAAATTCAAATGAAAAGTGTCTCAATATGAACAATCGACTTACAGAAGGGGGTTTACCATGGGGGGCCACTTTTACCTCGTGCACTTCCCCATCCGGAAGCAACATGATTTCCAAATAAAATAAGGCATCTGTCAGGTAACATGTGGCCTCAGTAGTGTGAAAGCCCATCCTTATGAGAAAACAGGATTAATGGCAATCACCACAATAAATTATCCAGGTTTATATCAAACAGAAGCAAAGATATTGCAGATACCAGACATAAAGTTAAGTAGGTTCATTTTACCCTTGTTGCTTGGCTATCATTTCCAAACGGGACATTGTGGTGTTCATAGAGGGAGCTGGAACACAGATAAAGAATTTAAAAAAAACATGCACTTAATGCCTTTTATTTTTATTTTTATGACTGGAATGTTTACACATTTACCACGCAGCTCTTTCTGGAGTCTTTCCAGTGACCTAACAAGCGTCTCACAATGTTTGGATTTGTCTCTGGATTTCTCCTATTGTGAGACAAAAGGGAGGAAAGCACAACAATGAACCAGTTGTGCAACAGCACAAGGCTTGTGTCAACAGTCTTTGGGTCCCGTCCACCCATCCCACCAAGGAGAACAAACTGTGTCACACCACAGCAAGGAAAATATTCACATTGGGACACCTTACGCTTGAAAAACACCCTTCTGGACTTTTGTGAGAAAGTATCTGCACATCACATTGAATCCTACGATGATCACCACTAACAGAGGATTGCGTAACTAACCCCAACTGTATTATCCCTTTGGACCACACATCATCTCAGACCACCAATCATGCTTCCCCTACCAGGCTGACCACTGCCAAGCTCCACTTTAGACTAATCCACACACTTCATCTACTCTGCTGCTCCACCCATGGCAAATCTAAAGAAAACTAACATCTCTGTCTTCTCAGAGGCTCAACTCGCAAGTTAGGCTTGCAAGTGTTAAAGTACACCCTAATGTATGTTTGAACAACTAAATCTATACTCTGTTTGACCCAAACAATACAAATCTGTGAGCAGAGCAAAAATAAATATGATCAATGTAAACATTGCAGAGGATAATTAAAATTAAAAAGCAACAGAAGAGGCCTGCTTAAAACATAAAGATAACATTTATTTTGTTTGAGTTGCTTATTGATGCTGTCAGTCTGCAGAACAAAACAATGACTTGTGTGTTCCTGTACAATCACATCATGGCCTAACTGGTGTGCACCACTACACCAGGTCCTATATGCATTTTAAAGATAGTGAACAATTAAATGCAGTTTGACTGGAACATGTCTCACCATGCATCTTCGGACAAGCTGAAAAGTTTCATTCCAAGTCTTCTCGGCAAACTTAAGATGCAATTTGGAAATTATGGCCTCGTCCTTCATCACTAAAAGC
The DNA here is from genome assembly GCA_038048925.1 of Garcialebias charrua. Taxonomy (NCBI): domain Eukaryota; kingdom Metazoa; phylum Chordata; class Actinopteri; order Cyprinodontiformes; family Rivulidae; genus Garcialebias; species Garcialebias charrua. Next base: position 16,619 of record JBBPBX010006367.1, read on the forward strand.
AAACAAATGGTGTCTAAACTCTTACTCTGCTTTTTTCCCCCTAATATTTTTGGCCATTACAGGCCACCGTAAAATTGATCTTGAACGCTTATCGGAAGTTATTTGTGAATTTGCCAATTATTTATTATTAGCATCTTTGCTTTAATTTAAAACTTTAATCCTCCCCAGTATTAATTTTATGGTTTTTGTCGTCAGTAAATAATTATTACAACACGAAAGTAAAATTGTTTTCTGAAACTAGCCGGCTGGCGGGCGTTGTCAGACGGAGCCACGCCCACAGAAGGAGCAGCCAGTCTGCTGCTAAGCTAACCGTACTAGTTAGCCGCGGAGCTAGCCATGAGCTAGCGGACTCGTTTTATTTAGCCGCTTCAACTCAGCCTTCGTCGAACCTTTTACCAAAGTGAATACAGTTTAATTTACAGGTAGGTGAATCTTAAACAATAGCTTTTCAGCTGCGCTTTTTGGTCCCTCTTCTCCTTTTTAACACGGTGTAGTTTAGCTACTCGCTTGTTAGCATTTAGCTAAGAGGACGCACCGACTGAGCATCTGTTGCTGTTGGGTTTACAAAGATCGTCTTTTAAACATGTGTTGAGCATATCATGCAATCAGCATGATCCTCATCGGCTGGGGATTAAATGTCAGGCGACGTTTATCTGCCTCTGGATTTGGCAGCTCAGCTGGTTAGCCACTTGTCAACCTGCTGGCTACATTATAATATAATCTGCAAACTTATTATTAAGTTAACGTAGTCATTAAAGCATTATGTATCGTTCTTTGTAATGTTGTTTGTTTGCTCATTATGTTGGGTCAGTTTCCCAAAAGTGCTGCTTGCACAGTTGGCATCAACTAGCCCCATCTTAAACTTGTTTTGTCGTAAATTATGTACCATGTAATAAAACGCAGTTTAGTTAATTATTAATGTTGGTCATTGTGGTCAACACTCGCTTTAATCACATCTGTTTTCGTGACGGAGAAGTTTTGGTTAAAACATTGCATTTGAAACGTTTTATTAATAATATGCATGCCCTTATTTTCACCAAACACCTTTGCAGGTTCATTTAAAGTAAATGTGTTTTTATCTCCTGCATTAAATCGTTATATTGACTTGCACTGCTAAGGTCCTTGTTTTTTTTCTAATTTGTCTAATGTGTTGGCATTATTCCTACATTTATCTCTGATCCCCAGAGGTCTGCCTGGGCTTTGTAGCACACGCTTACACATTTCTGTACATCATACTTCTTTTAAAAGGCTTTGTAGACAGTTCATTATGAGAAACTGACCACTAAATAGCTGTAACATGTGTCGGATCTAACACAGTTCTTTCAGAGAATAGAAAGAATACTGCCAGATGTTCTCTAGAAAAAAAGTATACCCGGTACAGTATTTGGTAATATGGGTTTCACAGATTGGGGTTGGGGTATTAAAAATGTCTGCTGCTTGTTATTCTAGTTACGGTACATTCTTTTAGCCTGTTTTTTTTAATACTGGAAAGGTCTGGTTGATGTGAAAAGGTTGTAATTCTATTCTTTTTTATTTTTTTTTATTTTTTTTTATTAGGGTTGATCTTATTATGGACACATGTCAATATCATGAGTACAATACTGACAAAACATTGCACAAAGATGAAAATTACAGTTTCAACCCTCTTTTTATATTATCCCCCAAAAAGAAAAAAATAAATAAATAAAAAAAATAATAATAAATAATAATAATAATAACAATTAAAACAAAAACAAAAAGAAAACACGACAACCCCCCTCCCCCCCCAATCTCAACTCGAAGTCAAACTCATATTACATACAACAGAAATGGCTACTAATATTGATATTTAAACCAAAACACAACGGCGGGCACCTTCAGTTAGGCAGAACTTTCAAGTTTGAAAAATAGGAAAGAAAACATTGCCATTTTTGGTAAAACTTTTGTGTGGACCCTCTCAGGGTGTATTTGATTTTTTCGAGCTTTAAAAAGAACAACACATTTTCAATTCAGTTTATTTAGCACCAAGTCGCAACAGAATTCATCTCAGAGCACTGAACAGAAACCATTTATATACAAAATAAGGTGACATTATTTATCTGAGGAGCAGACTGCTTTGAGTTTAACCATCACAGAACTCTCATCTTGAGCAAGCATGAAGGCGACAGTGGGAAGGAAAAACTCCCTCATGAGGAAGAAACCTCCAGGAGAACCAGGCTCAGGACAAGCGGCTATTTGCGTCAAATGGCTGGGTTTGAGAGGAACAGGAAGGAGGAACAGATACACAATGGCAGGTCGAGAATCACATGTTGAGATAGAAATACTGTAGTATCAAATGAAAACTATTCAACTGTAAAAATTCAGAAATGTGGTCAATTTATCTTCTAGTAGTGTATGGCAACATAGCAAGCCAACCCTAACTATAGGATTTATCAACAAGGAAAGTCTCAAGCCCAGTCTTAAAACTGGACAATATGTCAGCCTCACAGACAGAAACTAGAAATTGGAAAGATCTGCCTCACATTCTGGTTTTGGAAACTCTAGGAACTGCAAGTAAACCTGCAGGCTGAGAGCAAAGTGATCTGTTTGGAAAATACTGTATGGAACAATGAGATCTCTAATACAGCTAGTCCTCGGGTTACGACTGTCTCGAGTTACAACGTTTCGTGTTTACGACGCATCTCCCATTTACTATGAAAAGTCTTATTTCGAGTTACGCAGTTTTACGTCATAAACGTTGTGACGCAGCGGCGGAAGAATACAGTATTGTACTGAACGCGGTGCAACGGCGGAGGAATACTGCACTGTACTGTGAACACGGTTTTACGTCGTAAACGGAATACGGCGGATGGACCGAGGTGGACGGCGATTTTACGTCGTAAACTGAATACGGCGGATGGACCGAGGTGGACGGCGATTTTACGTCATAAACGGAATACGGCGGATGGACCGAGGTGGATGGCGACTTTACACCGTAAACGGAATACGGCGGATGGACCGAGGTGGATGGCGACTTTACGCCGAAAACGGAATATGGCGGATGGACCGAGGTGGATGGCGACTTTACGCCGTAAACGGAATACGGCGGATGGACCGAGGGGGACGGCGGTTTTATATCATAAACAGAATACGGCGGATGGGCCGAGGCGGATGGCGACTTTATGTCGTAAACGGAATACGGCGGATGGACCGAGGGGGACGGCGGTTTTATATCATAAACAGAATACGGCGGATGGGCCGAGGTGGACGGTGGTTTTATATCATAAACAGAATACGGCGGATACCGGTGGACCACCGGTGGATGGTGGTTTTATATCATAAACAGTATACGGCGGATGGGCCGAGGGGGACGGCGGTTTTATATCATAAACAGAATACGGCGGATGGACCGAGGTGGATGGCGACTTTACGTCGTAAACGGAATACAGCGGATGGACCGAGGGGGACGGTGGTTTTATATCATAAACAGAATACGGCGGATGGGCCGAGGTGGACGGCGGTTTTATATCATAAACAGAATACGGCGGATGGGCCGAGGGGGACGGCGGTTTTATATCATAAACAGAATACGGCGGATGGACCGAGGTGGATGGCGACTTTACGTCGTAAACGGAATACGGCGGATTGACCGAGGGGGACTGTGGTTTTATATCATAAACAGAATACGGCGGATGGGCCGAGGTGGACGGCGGTTTTACGTCGTAAACGGAATACGGCGGATGGACCGAGGGGGACAGCGGTTTTACGTCATAAACGGAACACGGCGGATGGACCAAGGTGGATGGCGGTTTTACGTCGTAAACGGAATACGGCGGATGGACCGAGGTGGACTGCGGTTTTACGTCGTAAACGGAATACGGCGGATGGACCGAGGTGGACGGCAGTTTTACGTCGTAAACGGAACACGGCGAATGGACCGAGGTGGATGGCGGTTTTACGTCGTAAACGGAATACGGCGGATGGACCGAGGTGGACGGCGGTTTTACGTCGTAAACGAATACGGCGGATGGACCGAGGGGGACGGCGGTTTTACGTCATAAACGGAACACGGCGGATGGACCAAGGTGGATGGCGGTTTTACATCGTAAACGGAACACGGCGAATGGACCGAGGTGGACGGCGGTTTTACGTCGTAAACGGAATACGGCGGATGGACCGAGGTGGACGGCAGTTTTACGTCGTAAACGGAATACAGTAGATGGACCGAGGTGGACTGCGTCACCAGCTTCCCAGTAGGCCATAAACTCTTTCTGCCCTTCATTATGGCTCCCAAATGTATGTTTTTTGATAATTATGTAAGTACTGTGTTAGGATAGGCTAAGTGCTTGGTAATACAGTACTGTACATGTATATGCTGCAGTATGTACGTATGTTCCGACTTACGTCGAAAATCGGTTTACGACACCGCGTAGGAACGGATCTACCTCGTAAGTCGAGGACTACCTGTACAAGGTGGAGCTAGGTTGTGCTAGGTCAGAGGTGCTCAGAACGTCGATCGCGAGCTACCGGTCGATCGCGGAGGCATTACTGGTCGATTGCAGCGTGACATTATTATTATTTTTTTTTACCCGCTGCGTGACATTAAAAAATTGTCAGCCAATAAAACATCCCATCACTTGATTGACATACAGGGCAACCAATCAGATGACAACTGAATCTTGAGTTTTAACCTATCAAACATCCCGTCACTTGATTGACATACATGGCAACCAATCAGATGAGAGCTTTAGGTCATTGCTCATGCAGCATCTAAAAACAATGGCGCGAAGGTGAAACGCAGCAAAACATACAAGCGAAAAACAATCATATTTCGGACTGTTCATGGAAAATACGACATCGACTTCCCACCGAAAAGCCAGCTGAGAAAGAGAAAGGTGGAGGAACTAAAATCCCAGTTCGGACAGCAGCAACTTCAAAAGCGAAACGCCGCCACCGAAGCATCGTTCCGGGTGAGTGATGCTGTGATGTTTCTCTGCACGCTTAAGAAACATACTGGTTGGGAGTTGACGTCGCTTTATTATTCAAATCATACGAGACACTTTTCATACAGCATAACCAAACAAATCTTATGATGAGTTTAATGAATATCTTGGATGTCTTGTACAAAAAAAAATTGTGTGCAAAAACACAATATGAGAGTATGTTTCATTGATCAACCATGGATGACAACAGGTTTAAGAAATGCATGCAAGAAAAAAAACTATCTGTATTCTTGTTTCTTGAAATGCAGAACTCCCGAGGCGGAGATTAAATATAAAAAATACAAGAACAAATTAACAGGAATTATAAAAAGACAAAAGAGAGAATTTTATAGTGATTTATTACATAAAACAAATGGTGATATGAAGGGAACCTGGAGAGTTTTGAACAGTGTTTTGAAAAATCCCCCCAAAAAATGAGCTTATCACAGTTTTTTATGAAAGACAATGAAGAAATGCAAGATGAAAATGAAATTGTAAATGAATTTAATACCCATTTTGTGAATATAGGGCCAAATCTTGCAAATGAAATCCCAAGTGTTGATGGAAATGTGAACTATTTGATTGAAGACTGTGGAGATACTATGATTGAAGAAATTGACAATAAGGAAATAATTTTGATAGTTGAAAAATTTGCAGACAAGAGATCTAGGGATTGGGTTGATATGGATATGGTGGTTGTAAAAAATATAATACATCAGGTCATTGAACCATTTACTTACATATGTAACTTGTCTCTTTCAGAGGGCATATTTCCTGATAATATGAAAATTGCTAAAGTGATCCCTATTTTTAAAAACGGTGATAAAGGTGTTTTTGACAATTATAGACCCATTTCACTGTTACCACAATTCTCTAAAATTCTTGAAAAAGTATTTGTAAACAAATTGGATAAATTTCTTGAAAAACACGACATCTTTTTTTTTTTTCCATTTATAGATGGCCTCCCTTCACACCTTATAGCCATCCTCTCACTCAATATGTATTTTTTCAATTATAGACCCATTTCACTGTTACCACAATTCTCTAAAATTCTTGAAAAAGTATTTGTAAACAAATTGGATAAATTTCTTGAAAAACACGACATCTTGAGTGCTAGCCAATATGGATTCAGAGCGAAAAATTCCACATCAATGGCACTTATGGAATTAACAGAAAAAATCACCAGATCAAAAACAACACTGCATAAGTTTATTTGTTGACTTAAGAAAAGCGTTTGACACTATTGACCATACTATTCTTGTCAATAAACTAAACAGGTATGGTATTAGAGGGCGAGCTCTGCAGTGGATACAAAGTTATTTGACGACAGAAAGCAATTTGTGTATGTTGACGATACAAAATCTGATTTCTGTCCAATTACATGTGGAGTCCCGCAGGGCTCGATACTCGGACCAAAGTTATTTATTTTATATGTAAATGATTTAGTGAAGGTGTCTGAACTGCTAAATTGTATATTGTTTGCTGATGATACTACCTTCTTTTATTTTGGTAGTGACCTTGAACAAATGACTGCGTTGATAACAATGGAATTTGCAAAAATACAAACCTGGTTTAAATTAAACAAGCTATCACTGAATCTTGGAAAAACCAATTGCATGCTATTTAGTAATACAAAAAAGAATATGGATTTTTTTCTAAAAATTGATGGTGTGGAAGTCAAGAGAGTTAATGAGGTGAAGTTTTTGGGTGTGAAAATTGATGACAAACTGTCGTGGAAACAGCACATCACTCGATAAAAATTAAGTTAGCCAGATCTACTGCGGTCCTGTATAAAGTTAAAGATTTTTTGAATGAGACAGCTTTGCATTTGTTATATAATACCATTTTTGTTCCACATTTAATTTATTGTGTTGAAGTTTGGGGAAAGGCATTTAAAACTATAACAAAGCCTATTTTTATTTTACAAAAAAGAGCTGTGAGAATTATTTTAGGAAAACCTTATTGTCATCCATCTAATACATTATTTAACCAACTTAAGTTATTGAAATTTTATGATTTGGTGGATTATAATATTTCATTAGTTATGTATAAAGCTCAACACAACTTACTGCCTCCAAACGTTCAAAAGTTTTTTGTCAAAAGAAGGTCTTGTTATGGTCTTAAGGGAACTGAGATTTTTGCAAAACCTCAGTATAGGACCAGTTTGAAAGGTCGGACTGTTTCGATACAGGGAATTGATTTATGGAACAATTTAGAAAACGATGTTAAATATGCTAAGTCTATGCTTGTGTTTAAAAAAAATGATTAAATAAAAAAAAAAAATAGGAAAATCTTTAGTTAAATCGATTCTATAAGTAATTATTTAGTAACAAAATGAAGTTTTTTGTTCAATTACTAGAAAAACATTGCATTAGTTAATCGTTTGGATTGAGTTTGCTTTTGTGTTTTGTTTTTTTTTGAAGAAAAAAAAGGGGCAGATACTATAAGAATATTTCTTCTCTCTGCCTCCTTTAATTTTATGTCTTTTATATTGTACACTGTATGTTTAAATGTTGTTTTTTATTGATGTAAAATGAATAAATTTAATAAAAAAATAAAAAAAACTCCTTTACTACTCTCCGTTCTCTGCATGTTTCCGTAGTACGCGCATTTGCATAACACACTTTTGCGGTGTGTTCAGGGACAGTCTGTAACATAAATGCATAAGCACCGCTGCTCTCCGTACCAAAAGAGCCATTTTTATGCCTTTGTTCACTAAATTAAATGTGTCTGGAGCCATAACAACCTGCTACAACTGTGGTTATCAACTGGTGGCCTGTGGACCACTTTAGATTTGCTGGAGGGGGCTTTTGTAGAGATGACATTTATTAAAGTAAAAAATATCTAATGATTTTTTAAACATTTATTAAAGTAAAATATCAGATTCTTATAAAGAAGGGGAGTGGAGATCAGTTTCTACCATCTTTTTTAAAATAAATAAATAAAAAATCTATATGGTAAATGGAGCTTATGTATATAGCGCTTTCCAGCCCCCTGTGAGGAGCCCCAAAGCGCTTTACAATACCAACCATCCACCCATTCATTCAGACATTCATACTATATTGCTGTTACCACCACCGGGCACATCATGTGGTCCCTATGGGCAACCAGGTGCCCGTGGGCACCACGTTGGTGACCCCTGATTTATTATATGTGTTGTGCAATATTGGCTTATTCAGTTATGCAAGGTACATCAACATACATTGTGCATAAAAAGAATCCTCAATACATTAAGATAATTATATGTTTTGCATTTTTGTATTGGGTGGATCATTTTGAATTCGTTGTTTTATAAGTAGCTCGCATGCTGAAAAAGTGTGAGCACCCCTGCTCTACACAATTTGATAATATTTTTTCAAAGAGAAGACAGGCTTTAGGCAAGCCAATTTGCCATGTTGGCATGCACACAGCTGTATATCTCATCGGCTTGAAGACTTGATGACGTGTCTATCTCTGCTGTCATCTGTGGATCTAAAAGACGCATATTTAACTGGATTTACGAGTTCCTGCTTTTTGGATTCAGCTGGTTGCTGGTTTTATCTACAATTAAGGAAGTCGTCTGCAGCAAATTGAGACCCAATCACGCTGCTTGCCTTTGTGATGGCTTGGTTCTTGCCTGTGTACCCAGACTCAGTTGCCTTGGGCAGAATGGATCAGATCTCGGTGATTTTTACACAGGTATGTTCCATCGGTGTGTAGCCACATAATTTTGGACATTTTCAGAACCGTTTTTGGATCATCACAGACTCAAGGTACCGGTAGATGTCATTATGTTCTGCCTGTACTCAAAACAATTGTGTGTTTATCTGAATCTGGCTCCCCCGACTGGCCTTCAAGGCCACCTTATCTGAATACGCCTGGAGGACATGTAATCTGACGCTCATCCCCCACCCATCGGGGAACTCCACCGTCAACCAGAGTGAACCAGCTGAATAAACATTCTGTCATCATTTCAGGACTCGTGGATTCTCATTAGCGTTGACCTTGGCCATTCCCCGACATCCTTGAGAATGTTTACGGATCTCATCAGAGGGAGCTGGCTGATTATTCCATCCTTATCAGAACTCCTGCAGTGCCCTCGAGAGCATCCATGGACATTGCTCATTGTTGGCGGTGTCTCCCCCCACTCTGCAGAATGTCTCCATCACGATGTGCTTATTTGTGCGAGGTGTTTTTTAAATATATATATATATATTTTAAATCTCAGGTATGAAGAAAGATTTTAATAGGAATTTTTTCGACTCCATCTCCTAATGTGTCTCATTTCATTACTTTTTGTCTGTCTAAGCACATCTCACTTGTAAATGAGTCTTTGGGGCTCAATGTGACTTATCTGTCTAAATAAAGGTTGAATGAAAAAAAAGACAGGCCACACCAGAAGTGTCACAGCTCGCTGCTGCTGCCAATGTGTGCTTTATGAAAAAACATTGGCACGAAGCGCTATGATGATGACAGTACCGGTAATTCTTTTTTGGTCTAGGCCTCATTCAGATTGCCAGTTTTTGTCAGTTTGGCCAAATTTAAACTATAGTTTCTCTAATCTGAGATTATTTAAGCCATCAACAATAGGTGGAAAAATGTACAGATACACACTTGGAAAAAATCTGAACTATCCCTTGAATGTTTTCAGCTGTGATTTTGAGGCAGGTGTGGAGGCTCATGATTGCTAGGACATGGTTAAAGTTTTCAGATCCAACTTTTGAAAGCTTTGTTCCAGTTTGTCAGAGCTGGACTTCAGAGAGATCAATCTCATATCCAGTGGTGGAGAAAGTACTCAAACACTGTACTTAAGTAAAAGTACAAATAAACAGACAAAAATGTACTCTAGTAAAAGTAGAAGTACCATATTAATGTTTTACTTAAGTAGAAGTAAATAAGTACTTGATTTTAAAAATACTTAAAAGTATTAAAGTAAAAGTACTTGCTGAATGTATTACCTAATCCAATGATCTACAACATCATAAGTGTGCATAATATATGTATATTTTCTGTAATACATTAATAGTGTTGAGTCATTTTAAAGAACAATGCTGCAGATAATACATGTTTTTATTGTGTTTACTCTGTGACACAGTTCACACTTGGACTTGTGATTCTGTGCGTCAGAATTTCAGGGATGACATGCAGAGTTAAATGTCATTAAGCAAAATGAGAAAGATTATACCTGTGAAAGTTTTTATTTAACACAAACCAATGTGTCATTTTAACTGCAGTAAACACATTTAAGTAAAAGTTTTCTGTCTGAAAAAAGGAGCATTAGACCTAACAAAGGAACAGGCTCTGATCATTTCAACTGCAGTTTGTCATCAACTCTAGTTAAAATACTGTCTAGTCAACCTTGTAATGGGTCAATAGTGAACAATATTTTAACTTCCTGACACCATTTTCAAAACTTGGACCTGAGTGTCGAGACATTTGGAGAACATCTCTTGTCTCCTAACATCCATGAACGGACACATTTTAATATTGCAGCAAGAATTTCTTGTTCAAGTTTAGAAGAAGTTGGTTTTCAAAGTTTTTTGAGTCCAGTCTGGCTCTTTTGGGAGAGAGAATCTGTCCTGCTGTACTGAACAGTCTTTCAATAGTCTTTCAATAATATTTCAATAGTCTTTCGGTAATAATATAATAGTCTTTCAATAATATTTCAATAATGTTTCAATAAGGCCATGGGTGTTGTGTATTTTCTGGCTGAATCTCTGTGGTGGAATCAATTTTGGGTGTGGTAGTGGTGCTGTGGGTGCTCCCAGCTCAATGACGTATATACTAGAATATACTTTATTCGTCCAGCTCTTCTTGAAGGCGGGTGTAATGTTACCTGTCCACTTTGCAGTGATTCAATGGACCAACTCCCCTCTTGACATCAGTTACTTTCAAACTAACGACAAATCAAAAAGTTGCAACGTGAATGTAACTTGTAACTCAACACATTATAGAAATGTAGTGTATTAGAAAGTACAGATACTTCATGTAAAATGTAGTGGAGTAAAAGTAAAAAGTACCCATGTTTAACTCTACTTAAGTAAAGTACAGATACATGAAAAATGGACTTAAGTACAGTAACAAAGTATTTGTACTTACATCCCACCACTGCTCATATCTGATACTGATTTCATGAAGTTTTGGGGAATCTCTCAACAAACACTGAAAACATTTTGAAGGACAACATCTCATCCCTTCTCATATCAACATCTCATATCTTTTCCACCTCTTAAACAGCAGTTAGTTTACCAACCTTTTAAAAACTGAGAGCTACTTCGTGGGTACGGAGTCATACAAAGGTCACCAGTTTGAAAAACTCTTCAGAAATAACAAAGTGTAAATTGAAAAAATGTATGATAAACATATTTTTAAGAACAAATTTTTAAGATAGACATTTTAATATATATATATATATATAT
>JBBPBX010006367.1:29590-68746 GCA_038048925.1 Garcialebias charrua
TATATATACACACAAAAGCAATTAATTTCACAAGGTAACAAAATGTGTATTTTTATATTGATAAGTGAGGGAGTTGAGTTGAGTTCTTCATTTCAGTTTTTAAGCTGAAGTAGTTTAGTTTAGAAATTAATTTTCATCTTTTATTTGATCAGGTGAGATGTTTCAGAACCACTCCTCATTTAGGACCGGGACCTCCGCTGTGAAGGTCTGGTTCTGCAGGACAGGAAGCTGAGCTGAGGCAGGAGGTGTCATGAAAACCAGCTGATCAGTCAAACATCTGGACTGAGGAGAGCATCTGTCAGAGCTTTGACTGAACATCTGGACTGAGCATCTGTCGTGTCGGTGTAAAAGTGAGCAGGTTGTGACGCAGCTCCATCAGGAGACAGCTGTCAACAGCAGCAGCATCTGGATCATGTTCTGGCTCGGTTCACCCGCAGTGAGCTCAGTGAGTGTCGGGCTCTGAGTGGAGATTAACATCACGACAGAAGAAAAGAAAGGAGCACGGGACCCGCAGTCACACTATTGGAGTTCAGTTTAGTTTGTTCGGAACCTGCTCGCGCACCAAACCCGCGCATGCAGCTCCGGAGCGCATGCAGTTACTCACCACAGAGAGAGTTGGCGAAGCCGTACCACACGCAGCCCTCCTCCCCCAGGAGCCAGCGGCCCTGCGTGCTGGCGGCGAAGCTGAGCGGAGTCCCCAGGACGCACACCAGCAGGTCGCTGGCGCAGATGTTGACCAGCAGCAGGTTGATGGGGGAGCGCAGCGGCTTGTAGCGGCAGAACAGCACGAGCGCCAGCAGGTTGTTCACGAGCCCCAACGTGCCGATGAAGCCCAGACACACAGCGACCACCAGGTGGCCCGTGGGGGTGAGGGTGGTCCGGAGCGAGGCGCCCCCCTCCTGTGGCGGCTCGCCCCCGGCGGCGCACAGAGAGAGGCCGAGCTGCGCGCAGCCGCCGCGGAGAGTCATGTTGGACACGATCATGGCGCTCGGGCTAAAGGAGCATTTCTGCTTTCACACAGTGGGGAATTAAAATAGGCTACAATAAAAACATTAAATACAATAAAAACATTAAAAACAATTGAACAAAAAACGTCAAAACCTTGAAAACAAGACGGAAGCTGAGTCCAGCCTGGAGGTGCTGAACTGGAATGATCAAACTTTGTTTCTCAGTTTATAGAAAGGGGAGGGGGCTGCTGAACAGATACAGAAAAGTCTAAAGTTGGATTGGAGGCTTATTTGCTCCACCGTGTGGCAGCCCCCCCACCCCCCCCCACCCCCCAAGAAATCACGGCTGGCAGGGTGAGGGGGGAGGCGTTCACAGCTGGGGCTGAGTACATCTGTTCTACTCAGGTCCACCTAAAGTGTAAGGGACTCCATCTTCTTTTGCAGATCTTATTGTTCCATATTTTCCTAACAGAGGACTTCGTTCTCAGACTGCAGGTTTACCTAAAAAAGCTAAGTCTGGTCCAAAACAAAACAAAACAAAACAAAGCAAAAAAAAAATAAAAAATAGTAGAAACGTTTTGTCTTTCGTCCGAAAGACTTCCTCAGTCTGAGAAACTGTATTCAGTTCAGTCTTATGCCGGGTTCTAACCAAACGCTTTGCGCGCATCAAAAAAGCTCTTGACGCGCTGGGTTGGCTGCTTGTCAACAGATGTCTGTACACATCGAACGCGTCTGATGATGTGCAGTGGGAGCAGCGTCTGGATCCTTTTCCCAGTGGGGTTTGTTTTGTGTTTTTGTGCACTGGGCAGATAAGATCAGCTGTTCGTGAGCCCCGTTACTACTTGAGTGGGTTTTCTACGAGCCGAACTGCAGCTCCGGAAGTCTTTGTTGAGATTAAAACTTTTTTTATGTTTGGGGTGATCGCACGCTCGAGCGGACAGCGGCAACTGTAAAAATGCCAAGTTTCTTACCGGAGGCTCTTTGGGTAAGTTTGAAAAGTCCAAAAAAAGTCCCGTTGTTGTTGCGTCATCACATAGCAGCAGTGGCGGCTCATGACATTTTCACCAGGGGGGGCTATATATATATATATATATATACAGTATATATGTATATATATATGTGTATATATATATATATATATATATATATATATATATATATATATATATATATATATATATATATATATATATATACTGTATTAAGAAATGAAGGGGATAAGGACAAAACAAGAAAAGCACTGCTTATATTTTTACAAAACACTAACATTAAAAGAAAAATACATGTACTGTCCAGTTATTTTAAGAGACCATGAGTGTAACTGGTAACTGGTTGAACAGAGCTGCTTCTAGCCTCCTCACTGCTATTGTATTACAGTATTTGGGTACCGTATTATGTGGGTTGTGCGGTGGCGACTCCACTTCTCAGAAACATCCAGGCTGGACCAGAGGATCCCCTCATCATCACCTCCTGCCATGTCCTCCTGTACAGTGGAAGAAAAATGTTTAAGGGCTGCTACAAACAGGTTCATAAAACCATCTTTGTTGGTAAATGCAAATGCTTATTGTCAATTACCATGTGACGTGTGCTGCTGACCACTTGACCAGGTCACCCTTGTAAAAGAGATCTCCATCTCAACGGACTCTACCTGGAAAAATAAAGGTGATTGATTGATATAGCAGACATCTGGTGAATATAAAAGTTTATATTGTCTGATATTTAACAGGTTTGACTTCAGCTCAACTTTTGTACACAAGCTTGAGTTAAAAACATGAACATCTGATAATCATAATATTAACACATGAACATCTGATATTCATAACATTAACACAACACATGAACATCTGATAATCATAACATTAACACATAAACAACTGACAATCATTATATTAACACACGAACATCTGATAATAAAAATATTAAACACATAACGTTTAGAAAACACTTTTGTAACATCTAGTTGTGAGCCATATCAGTCAGGAATAGTAATAAGCATTAGATAAAGAAACACCATAACGTTCATAAGCACAGCTAGCTACTGTGTGACTGACCGCAACACACGACACCATGTCACGCACACAGATGAGATCAGCTCAAACTTTGCTCATGTGCGTTTATTAAACAACTCACTAATTATTACTTGCTTACCTGTGTAGAAAGGCACCATTAATAATTACTGCTGTTCAACGTCGCTAGTTGCGTGTGATCAGCTCTGACTGTGTAAACAGAGAGTCCCCCACTCCCCCTCCCTCCTCGGCAGTCAAACCGGAAACACGCTGGCGAACGCAGCGATCACGAGACGAGTCCAGGCTCGAGGGCGACGGAAAATGCGACCTGTACAGTCCAATAGTTTTGGACAGATGGGACATAAACTGCGCATGCGCTAGCGCTAGTTATAATTAGATTCAATGGAAAAGCCGTAGGCGGCGCCCAGCGGGGAACCGGAAGTACGTCACAATCAGAAAACGTTTTTTGAAACAAACAATCATTACTCATAAAATATTTATCCTACACAACTAAAAACATATATGCATACATTTCGAAATATTTTTATTTTTTTATTTAATTTTTTTATAAAAAAAATTCAATCTTCAAATGGTGAAGAGCTGCAGTTCCAAGGAAGGGCGGCGCCCCTAGCGCCCTCTAGTGGCGGATGCCCCTGCATAGCAGAGGCTCTCCTGATTAGTTGCTGCGACGCGGCGAGCAGCAGAAGCAGGACAAATCAAGCTTCGACAGTCGCTGCTCGGAGGCGACGAGGGCGCGGAAAACAGCTGCTGCTCACTGCCGCGCTGCTTGAACTACTACGGACGCGCCACGCCAAGATGCTCGGCCACATAGACTTTCAATGTAAAGTGGCTGCTTCGGCTGTGCGAAAAGCGTTTGGTGAGAACCCGGCATTATAAATAGCACCCTCTCACAGTGGATCAACCAGTTTGCTGATGACAGCCGAAACCAGCTGCTCACATGATTTATAAGACTGAGCTGAATACAGACACTCAGACTGAGGAAGTCTTTTGGACGAAAGACGAAACGTTTCTACATTTTTTTTTGCCTTGTTTTGTTTTATTTTTTGAATGTCCAGAGGACCAGACTATAGCTTTTTTAGATTTTTCTACCTGGATTATTGAGCATGCATCAGGGTACTTCAGGTCTACTTGTGGTTCCTAGAGTTTCCAAAAAGCAGGAGGCAGAACTTTCAGTTATCAGGCTCCTCTCAGTTCCCTTATCAGTCAGGTCTCTCGGTGCAACACTATTGCTATGGGAATTGCGCCCCCGCGTGATTAACTGAAGGAATACTTTCACGCCTTTAAGGCAGGGGGCGTCACCCCAGAGACCCCGCCCTATGGGTACTTAAGACACTGACGCCCATCCTACTTTCTCTTTTTGCCCTTCACCTCGCTTAAACCTGAACTTCGTGGGACTTCTCTGTTGTTACATCGCTCGACCAGAGGTGAGCTTGCTCCCTACGTTGAGCGTACAGATAAATTTCATGCGTATTGCTAGGCTGGCAAAAGCTAGTCCGGCACATTTTTTCTCAACCCCGAAGTTTTCTTCTCTTCTCTCCGCAGACTGCTTCGATCGACGGCGCTAACTGCGTCACATCGCTACCCTGCTAAAGTCGTAGCAGGCTATCCAGCGAAAGCAACGCGACAAAGGAGACGTCTCGGACAAGGATTTTAAGAAAACGTGCTTGTTTTTTCTCTGACATGGCTCCCGAGAAAGGAAAGCGAAAGCCAAGATTTACGAAAAAGGCTAGCAAGGCGGCGAGCCCCAGCTCGCGCGCCTGTCCCAGCGGCTGCAGTTTTTCCCTTTCGGCGACAGACACCCACGAGGCCTGTCCTGTCTGCCTGGGGATGCTGCACGCGAAAATGGCGTTGGACGCACCCGACTTTTGCCCATACTACAACCAGATGCTGGAGGCTGTGAGGAGACCAGTAGTCCTCGTGGCCAAAGCCATGGGCACAGCTACAGCGCCAACAGACCCGGACCTCACAGAGGCTCTCACTCCCACGCCGGAGCTCGAGAGCATGGATTTGGAAGACAGTACTCGGGTCGAATGGGGCAAGCCCCGTGGCGGCTCCCATCGGGGACTTGACAGCCGAGATTGACACTCGAGGCATGATGAACGCGGATGAAATCTTGCTAACAGCCTCAGGTGAAATTTCTGGTGATGAAGCCGGCAACGAGTACGAAGGAGAGGAGGACCTCTCACACGACCCGGCGCCAGTGCTGCCGGAGACAAACACCTCAATCCCCGCTCTGTTCGACTTGTGCCGCAGAGCGGCGGACGCGCTGCAGATCCCTTGGCCAGAACCTCCACCTCGCCAACAGGTCACGAGGTTTGCAGGAAATTATTTTAATGCCAAGCAGCAATCCACAACAAGGCACAGGATACCCATCTTCCCAGACTTCCTCACAGAGCTGACTCGCACCTGTGCTGAACCCAGGGCTCCCATGCTACTCCCGCTCTCACAGTTCCTAGACATGGCTGGAATGGAGGCGGCAGGAATAGCCAACGTGCCACAGGTGGAGGACACACTCGCATCTCACCTGGACCCCAGATCTTCTGGAACAAAACCAACTTTGCCCAGTAAAGCCTGTCGAGCCTCAGCTGCACAGCTCGAGAAGTGTTACAGAGCTCAGGGCCTCGCAGCACATGCCATGAATGCATCCGCCATGATGCAGGTGTACCTGGCAGAAAAGCTGCAGGAGCTCCAGGTGACGACAAACAAGCAGGCCGCCACTGAGGTGCTAGAAAAAGCCCGCAGGGCCACGGACTTTGGGCTCCACATGATGGGGACAGCAGCCATTGCACAAGGCAGATGTATGGCTGAGGTTCATTGCCCAACGTCATCTGTGGATGACTTTGACAGACCTTCTGGAGGGTCAGCGGATCCATTTTCTACACCACTCGATAGAGCCGACGGGACTCTTTGGGAGAGCCCTGGACCGGATCCAGACCAGGCTGGAGCAGAGGCCTAATGCCGAGTAGAACTTTTGCCCCCCCCAGGGAGACAACCAGGAGAAGACCCATGCAGCCTCGACACCGCTCAGCCACACGTCATCCTCCGCAGAAGAGGCCGGTGTACAAAGGGGAGCACCGGCAGAGACCTCCACCAGTTCCACATCAGGCTGGTCAGTCCTGGAGTAGGAACGGATTCCTCCCCCGCCAGGCAGTCCAACCAGTGGCGGCTGGTGATTTTTTTTTTATGGGGGGGCGCCATAAAATTTTTTTAAGCATGTGTAGAAGTATGCATAATTATGTTTGTATACTGTAAAGTAAGTTTGTTCATGTTTTTATTTGTATATATCAGGTGTATCCATTTGTATAACAAACTATCATTAATAAAACATGGTTCATCTTCACCTTGTTTGAGGCATCAGTGTGAAAAGAGAATGGGAGTGTTCTGCTTCCACTTTTCAATTTTTGGACAACTTCTATCATATTCTGTTATAATTATTTTAGTAATACAAGTTCATAATATAAATAGAATTGTGAGGGTCCAGACTTAAATAAGGACAAAGGTGTTCAAAAATCCACCAAATAATTCAATTTAATAGTTCCAAAAATAAACTAACAAAGAATAAAATTTCAATGAAAAATAAATCAAAAGATAATAACAAATTTGGGCCCAACTTAAACAGGTCAACTGAAGTCTAACAAGGAGGAATGATTCCAGATTAGATTTTAAATAACTGATTTATGGGGAAGAAAAATGATCTATTTTACTGTGATCCACCTGATGAGCTCCACCTATACTCAAGGCTGCAGTCAAGTCCTCCTCTTTGCTGGAGCATTGATGCCTACTCATGGTATTTATGCTTCTAGCCAGTTTGTGAGTACAGTACTTTGAGAGACACTTACCTTGTTTTTTTGTTGTGTTTCCAGTCCTCGTTTCCATAAACGTGTCAGGAGACAGAGGGAGAGGAGGAAAGTGAAGAATGTAGGACTGAGGGTTGCAACTCTAAATGTGGGGACAATGACAGGCAAAGGTAGAGAGCTGGCTGACATGATGCAGAGAAGAAAGGTAGATGTTTTATGTGTCCAAGAGACCAAGTGGAAGGGCAGCAAGGCTCGCAGTATTGGAGCAGGGTTTAAACTGTTTTACCATGGTGTGGATAGAAAGAGAAATGGAGTAGGGGTGGTCCTGAAGGAGGAGTTGGCAAAGAATGTAGTAGAGGTGAAGAGAGTGTCAGATAGGGTGATGTGTCTAAAGGTAGAAGTAGAAGGTCTGATGCTAAACATAGTAAGTGGTTATGCTCCACAGGTTGGATGTGATGAGGAGGAGAAAGATAAATTTTGGAAAGATTTGGATGAAGTGATAGAGAGTATTCCCAGGGAGGAAAGAGTGGTGATTGGAGCAGACCTGAATGGACATGTTGGTGAAGGAAACAGAGGGGATGAGGAAGTGATGGGTAGGTTTGGTGTCAAGGAAAGAAACCAGGAAGGACAGATGGTGGTGGATTTTGCCAAGAGAATGGAAATGGCTATAGTCAATACCTATTTCCAAAAGAGGGAGGAACATAGAGTGACCTATAAGAGTGGAGGAAGGAGTACGCAGATCGACTACATTCTGTGTAGAAGAGGAAACCTGAAGGAGATTGGAGACTGTAAGGTTGTGGCAGGGGAGAGCGTGGCCAGACAGCATCGGATGGTTGTGTGTAGAATGACTGTTGTTGCGAAGAAGAGAAAAAGAGTAAAATCAGAGAAGAAGACCAAATGGTGGAAGCTAAAGAAGGAAGAATGTTGTGAGAAATTCAGAGACGAGCTGTTAAAGGCTCTGGGTGGTAAGAAAGAGCTTCCAAGTGACTGGGCTACTACAGCAACAGTAATTAGAGAGACAGGTAGGAAGGTACTTGGTGTGTCATCTGGACAGAGAATGGATGATAAGGAAACCTGGTGGTGGAATAGTGAAGTGCAGGACGCCATTCAAAGAAAGAGATTAGCCAAGAAGAAATATGACAGTGAGAGGACTGAAGAGAGGAGACAGGAATATAAGGAGATGGGACATAGAGCAAAGAGGGAAGTAGCTAAGGCAAAGCAGAGGGCGTACAATGAGTTATATGGGAGACTGGACACTAAAGAGGGCGAGAAGGACTTGTACCGATTGGCAAGACAGAGGGATCAGGCTGGAAAGGATGTGCAGCAGGTTAGGCTTATTAAAGATGGGAATGGGAATGTTCTAACAAGTGAGGAGAGTGTGATGGGAAGATGGAAGGATTACTTTGAGGAGCTAATGAATGAAGAGAATGAAAGAGAAAGAAGAGTGGAGGTAATAGAAACTGTGGACCAGGAAGTGGGAAAGATTAGTGAGGGTGAAGTCCGGAAAGCTCTGAAAAGAATGAAGAAGGGGAAGGCAGTAGGACCTGATGACATACCAGTGGAGGTTTGGAAATGTCTCGGAGAGATGGCAGTGAGGTTTTTGACTCAAATATTTAATGGAATATTTGAGGGTGAGAAAATGCCTGAAGAATGGAGAAGAAGTGTGCTGGTTCCCATTTTTAAGAACAAGGGTGATGTACAGAGTTGTAGCAACTACAGGGGAATTAAGTTGATGAGCCACACAATGAAGATCTGGGAGAGAGTTGTGGAAGCAAGACTTAGACAAGATGTAACTATCTGTGAGCAGCAGTATGGTTTCATGCCAAGAAAGAGCACCACAGATGCCATCTTTGCTTTGAGGATGTTGATAGAGAAGTACAGAGAGGGTCAGAAAGAACTCCATTGTGTGTTTGTGGATTTAGAAAAAGCATATGACAGGGTACCAAGAGAAGAGGTGTGGTATTGCATGAGGAAATCTGGAGTGGCAGAAAAGTATGTTAGACTGGTACAGGACATGTATGAGGACAGCAGGACAGTGGTGAGATGTGCTGTGGGTGTGACAGATACCTTCAAGGTGGAGGTGGGATTGCATCAAGGATCGGCTCTGAGCCCCTTCTTGTTTGCTCTGGTGATGGACCGACTAACAGATGAGGTCAGGCAGGAATCCCCATGGACTATGATGTTTGCAGATGACATTGTGATCTGTGGTGAGAACAGGGAACAAGTGGAAGAGAACTTGGAGAGGTGGAGGTATGCTCTTGAAAGAAGAGGAATGAAAGTCAGTCGTAGTAAGACAGAGTACATGTGTGTGAATGAGAGGGAGGCCAGTGGAACAGTGAGGCTACAAGGAGCAGAGGTCACAAAGGTGCAGGACTTCAAGTACTTGGGGTCCACTGTACAGGAAAATGGGGAATGTGGTAAAGAGGTGAAAAAGAGAGTCCAGGCAGGATGGAGTGGATGGAGAAAAGTTTCAGGAGTGATTTGTGACAAAAAGGTGTCAGCAAAGGTCAAAGGAAAAGTTTACAAGACAGTGGTGAGACCAGCTATGTTGTATGGTCTGGAGACAGTGGCATTGACAAAAAGACAGGAGAAAGAACTGGAAGTGGCAGAAATGAAGATGCTGAGGTTCTCCTTAGGAGTGACAAGGATGGATAAGATCAGGAATGAGATCATCAGAGGTACAGCACATGTTAAACAACTGGGAGATAAAGTTAGGGAGGCCAGACTGAGATGGTTTGGACATGTCCAGAGGAGGGACAGTGGGTATATTGGTAGAAGGATGTTAGAAATGCAGCTGCCAGGAAAAAGACAAAGAGGGAGACCAAAGAGGAGATATATGGATGCAGTTAGAGAGGACATGGAGGTAGTTGGAGTGAGGACAGAGGATGCAGAGGACAGAGTGAGGTGGAGGAGGATGACTCGCTGTGGCGACCCCTGAAAAGGGAAAAGCCGAAAGAAGAAGAAGAAGAAGAAGTTTCCATCTTGGTCCTGGGACCAGTTCACTGAGCTGGGGCCACCCACAGCATCGCCAACACACCCACAATGGATTCCACCGTGGAGAATCAGCCAGAAGATATGCACCACCCATGGCCTTATTAAAAAAAATATTGAAAGATTATTGAAAGAATATTCAGTACAGCAGGACAGATTCTCTCTCCCAAAAGAGACAGACTGGACAAAAAAAAAATCTTCTGAACTTGAACAATAAATTCTTGCTGCAATATTAAAATGTGTCAGTTCATGGGACGTTAGGAGACAAGAGATGTTTCCAAATGACTCAACACTTGGGTCCAAGTTTTGCAAATGGTGTCAGGAAGTTAAAATATTGTTCACTATTGACCCATTACAAGGTTGACTAGACAGTATTTTAATCAGAGTTGATGACAAACTGGAGTTGAAGTGATCAATGTCTATTCCTTTGTTAGGTCTAATGCTCCTTTTTTCATCAGACAACTTTCACTTCAATGTTTTTACTGGTTTTATTTTGTGTTAAATAAAAAAATTCAGAGGTATAATCTAGGGATGGGGCTGATCCGATCCAGTATCGGTATCGGTATCCGATACCAGCATTATTCAAGTATCGGGTATCGGATCAAACCTGCCGATACTTTTCCGATCCAGCTTCAAAGAGCACTTGTGTTCAATCACAATCTGTGACTGCCCTTCTTAACATTGTGTGAGATAAACCCAATGAAGACACTCTTAAGCCTTACAATAGGGGGGTTCCCTATTGTAAGGCTTAAGAGTGTCTTCATTGGGTTTATCTCACACAATGTTAAAATGAATAGTTTGGGTGCAAAAGTTTCATTATACAGAGTCAAATACCTGAACAGTATCGGATCGGGAAAGTATCGGTATCGGTCGATACTGAGTTAATAAGTATCGGATCGGAAGTGAGAAATGTGATCGGTGCATCCCTAGTATAATCATTCCTCTTTCTTATTTTATTTAATGACATTTAACCTGCAGGTCATCCCTGAAATTCTGACGCACACAGAATCAAAAGCCCAAGTGTGAATGGTGTCACACAATAAAAACATGCACTATCTGTAGCATTGTTCTTTAAACTGGAACAACACTTTTAAAGTATTACAGAAAATATACATGCAGTACGTACACTTAATGCGAAGCGAGCCTGACGAAACAGGCCCTTTGCTCAGTTCTGCTGGCTCGTCCGCCCAAGGGGTACGGAGCCAAAGTTTACATGTCCAGACTTTATTTGTAAGAGAATACACAAAGCTGGTGACTTTACTGTATGCACAAAACATATATGTTCTGATGTATGTGACATAATGTCAAAAGGTTGTTGCACAAAACACAAAATAAAACTTCAAAGAACAGTTTTGCCCTGTTTCTTGAGTCAAAAAAGTGACAAACAACAACAGCACAGCTCCCCTCTGATAACAATCGCTATGAAGGGTGGGGGCCGCCACCCCCCCTCCTCCCTCGCGGTGCACGGGGTACTAGATCAGAACAATAAACCCTAGCAGGTTGCCCGGGACTGTCCGAAGCAGACAGACCCCGATACGTCTGCAAGCAGGTAAACCGGCTCTCACGAGGCCGGGTGAGGGGGGTCACACATTTACCCCCCCGCACCGTCGGAACTCAGAGGGCCGACAATACACAAATTACCCAATTCACCAATTCCCCAATTCACCAATTTCAGCTTGGTTGCTGAGAGAAACAAACTGATGGCCTCAGGTCTCCCCAGCAATGTGGTAAACACGATCCAGGGAGCGAGAGCAATGTCAACACAGACTCTCTATGCTCGTAAATGGTGTGTTTTTGAAGATTGGTCTATGGAAAGGAATATTGTTCCTTATTCCTGTGACTTGGTCCAGCTTCTTACCTTTCTACAGGAACTGCTGGAGAAAGGCCGCTCTTTTCCACAATTAAAGTGTTTTTATCAGCCATCTCGGCATGCCACGAAGACACCCGGTGCACACCCTCTCATGATAAGGTTCATGAAAGGCGTATTGAGGAAGAGACCTCCCAGCAGGACTTTGACCCCTGATTGGGATCTCCAATTGGTCTTGAGTTCTCTCTGTGAGCCCCCATTCGAACCTTTAAGTGACATTAAGATAGAATTACTATCTTATAAGACCGCTCTGCTCCTGGCTCTCCACTCGGCAAAACATGTGGGTGACCTCCACGCTTTATCTGTGCACCCAATGTGTACCAGGTTTGCCCCTGGCTGGTCAAAGGTCACCCTACGACCTAATCCTGCATGTGTCCCAAAGGTTCTAACTTTGAATCCCAGAAGTCTGGACTTTGAACTCTCTTCATTTCCTCCTGCTCTCATCCTCACTGGAGAACAGAGGAGGCTGAGAGCACTCTGCCCCGTTAGGGCTTTAAGTGCTTACATTGAATAAACAGCTGATTGGAGGAAAACAAACCAACTGTTTGTTTGTTTTGCTGTCCCGGCTACTGGCAGGGCCCTGTCAAAGCAGCGCCTCTCACACTGGGTGACTGAGGCCATTAAAAGGGCGTACAGTAGCAAAGGTCAACAGGTGCCCTCTGGGGTACGTCCCCACTCCACTTGAGGCTTGGCTGCCTCGTGGTCACTGTTCATGGGCGTACCAGTTGCAGACATCTGTGCAACTGCGAACTGGAGCTCAACGAACATGTTTGTAAAACATTACAGTTTGGACATTACTGCATGTGACGTCACTCAGGCTGTCCTCTCTAACACACAGTAGAGAGCGACCAAGAGATGCCTAATGTATAAAGGCAGAAGTTCTCACAAGCATGCATTTTACTGAGCATTTCAAGGGCGTGAATGAATTACGTTCCCATAGCAATAGTGTTGCACCGAGAGACTTGACTGATAAGGGAACTGAAAGTTATGCACCATAACTCATGTTCCCTGAAGGAAGGGAACGAGGTGCAACACAGTTGGCCCTTTTCAATGCTGAAGCTCGGTGAAGTGCACTTGGAGAAAGTAGGATGGGCGTCCGCGTCTTAAGTACCCAGAGGGCGGGGTCTCTGGGGTGACGCTGACGCCCCCTGCCGTAAAGGCGTGAATGTATTCCTTCAGGTAATCACGCGGGGGAGCAATTCCCATAGCAATAGTGTTGCACCTCGTTCCTTTCCTTCAGGGAACATGAGTTATGGTGCATAACTTTCAGTTTCTGTCCGTGAGGCTGACACATTGTTAGGCTTAAGTCTTTCCTTTTTGATAAATCCTAAAGATAGGGTTGGCTTGGTTTCTTCAGCTATCTCTTAGTTATGCTGCTATGGCTTAAGACTGCTGGAAGACAAATTAACATAATTTCCTAAAATGAATAGCTACAAATTAATACAAACAATTTTTGTGTATTTATAATTCTTTTTTTCCCCCTGTCCTTTCTCTTATAGAAAGACGTGCTCGCCTCCGCCCTGGACCTGTCACTCTGTTTCTGTTTCTACTTCCTGTCCTCCCAAACAGCAGCTGGCTGAAGCAGATGGTCGCTTGTCTTGAGCCTGGTTCTGCTGGAGGTTTCTTCCTGTTAATAGGGAGTTTTTCCTTTCCACTGTTGCCTCTGTACTACCTCAGGACGGGAGACTGTGATGAAATGAAGACAACACATCTGTTTAACGTTACTAATTGACTTATTTCTGTACAGTGCCCTGAGACAAATTCTGTTGTGAATTGGGGCTACAAACTGAATTGAACTGAATAGAATTCTAGCTCATCTGAGAAGTGAACCCCATAACTTTTGTAACAGTTTTAAAGTTAAATAATCTCCATTTATACAAATGTTTATTTCAGGGTATATAGGCTGGGGGGGGGGGGTGTCACCATATGTGTAACACTGCTTTTAGCAGAAATATAACAATTAATTTTATAGACAATTATTTATTTCCAAGACAGCATCAATTCAGTTTTATTGTCGAATGTCTTGCTGTTTTGTGGAACAACAGCTCAGATCTGGCAGCAAAATGCTAAAACCATCCAGAGCATCACCCTCCCCCCATACATCCAAATATATATTACCTTGTATTGAATGTATTGAAAAGAGCTGTGTGCAGACAGAACACCTTGTTCTGTGAAGGCTGGAGTAAGGTATACAGTATTTTTGTCCCCTCCAGTGCTCTGTAACCTTTTAGCTGTTTCCTGCTTTGCATGTCTTCCTTTTTATTTAAACAGTGTGTCCATGCTGGCAGCAGGTGCAGGCAGATAAAGTCGGGGGTTTTTCTGAATGTATAGTCAGACACAAACAAGGTGGTCCTCCAAAACAAAAAGTCAAGTGCAGATTCAATATGTCAGCAATTATCTATGAATTAAAAGCTACATATTGTTATGGAATGTTGGCATTTGGTGCAAATGTAATTTTCCTAATTCTGTTTGGAGAGACAGTAATGTGCTCTCTGCAGTTCTTCACTTTAAATGCAAAAGGAGTGTTTAAGAATCAGATGGGGACACTCAGTCCACCTCCATCTATAACACTTCCCCCAACAAATAGACCACTTGTCACACTGAATGAAAGGTGATTACCTATAAAAGCTGCAGAGATGTTTCCTCAGACAGAAGATAGACATAGCTTTTTCGTAATTTACACATATCCCAGGAGAAATGTGATGTCGTCTTGCTTCAAGGCCAAACGGGGGAGTCAGATTCAGATAAGCCACAATTGTTGATTTTCTTTTTCAGGCAGACTGATTTTTCTCATCAACCATGAGTCCTGCTGTTACTTTCGATCCAAAATGGCCAGATTTGTGGGCATTCCACTGGTCCGTGCCTATGAGACTCCTCCAAGGTCGTCCCCAACATGCTGGCAAGTCCCAGAAGCTGCAAGTGGCTTGTGATTCTCACAAATCACTTCCATCTTACGGTTTAGCTCGTAAATCAGTTGATTTTGAGTACTTGAAACCCAAACAAAACCTTTACACAGACTCGGCTGTTTCACCATGGCCGAAACTTCTGCTGCTGCCTTCTACAATAGCCGAAAACATAGGTATCTGCTGGTGCCAACAAGCAGAAAACCTGCTATCATGGTTCCAATTATATAAACATCTTCGGTGTCCTCCTGAGACACTAGGGAAAGACACATTAGCTCCCACTTTGATCAGTTTTACTGATTTACCTATATTCTAGATGTAAATTTGAGCAGGGTTTAGACTGACACAAATTATCATCAATAATTTACGGGTTCTCACTTTTTCAGATTATATTATAATTCTGTGACTAGGTGATGGGATGTAACAGGCATGAAACATGAACTTATGTTGGCATACTATGAGTACTGCCATTTATTAACAGAATCATAAATTACATCACACATTTACAACCGATTGTAAACTGATAGCTCCACAAACTCCCCACAGATCCATGACGTATCCTGCCGCGTGCGTCTCAGTGGGGCATGAGGGCTCTCCAGGACCTTGTCACTTTGTTGAAAAGATTTTAACGATTGCATAGAAAGTCCAGCTGACCAGATCCATGACAGTAGTTTTAATTTCAGAAGATACATCAAAGAGGAGCTCCGATACACGGACAGAGAGCAAAAAAAGCAGGACAGGAGAGCAGGAGGAGGAAAAAGTGTCCGCCTTGCATGCGAGCGAGTGAGGAAAAGACATTAGAACAAATGACAACACAAATGAAGTGCAGTTATTGCTGAGCTGAGGTTCATGTGATCTTGCTGTGACGGTCCTGCCCACATCGAGGCGGCACTCTGCTTAAAGAAAACAAAAACTGAGCCGGGTCAGACTGGGGCTGCAACTGACTGAGACCAGTCCAGGCTGGACTGGACTTTAATGCATAAGAAACATATATGTAGCAAGATTGGGTTATTCACTCAACTCTCGGTCATGTGCTCATTCAGTTTGCACTACTTCTTATATTTGCACTAATGTTTGTATTACATTACTGCCTATAGTCATACTACTGTTACTACTGTTTACATTCACTGTTTACATTTATTACTACTGTTTACATTCATTACTACTGTTTACATTTATTACTACTGTTTACATTTACACTACTTTTTATATCTACACTACTGCTGATATATATATATATATATATATATATATATATATATATATTTTTTTACTAGCCTTATTGCATATGCCACTTTACCTCTATACCAATATCAACTACCTCATACATATACTGTGTACATAAACTTCATATGCTGCTTTGTCACTCTTTTACAAATGTCAATGCCAGAACCTTCATTTTATTTTATAGATATACTTTTTACACTTTTATACTACTATGCAAAAACTCAGGACAGTATTACACTTTTATTATTTCATTTTATGCTTATGTTTATTAAATGTTTAGTGTTTTAGTGTTGGTGTA
Organism: Garcialebias charrua; assembly: GCA_038048925.1. Lineage (NCBI taxonomy): Eukaryota > Metazoa > Chordata > Actinopteri > Cyprinodontiformes > Rivulidae > Garcialebias > Garcialebias charrua. Next base: position 45,648 of record JBBPBX010006367.1, read on the forward strand.
ACTTTTCATACTTTTATACTACTATGCAAAAACTACTATGCAAAAACTCAGGACAGTATTACACTTTTATTATTTCATTTTATGCTTATGTTTATTAAATGTTTAGTGTTTTAGTGTTGGTGTAACTTTTCATACTTTTATACTACTATGCAAAAACTACTATGCAAAAACTCAGGACAGTATTACACTTTTATTATTTCATTTTATGCTTATGTTTATTAAATGTTTTAGTGTTTTAGTGTTTAAATGGTTACTGTTGCACCGAGGGACTGAGAGAAATGCAATTTCAATCCTGTGTATGTCCTGTACATATTGCAGTTTTGACAATAAAGTTGACTTTGACTTTGACTTTGATAATTCAGCAGTGTGGCCCCATGAGAGGATCACACAAAGAATTAAATGACCATATGTGGTTCACCCCCCCCCCCCCATGCACACACACACACACACACACTTATATCCACAAGTCACACATAGCCGTAACCTTTCTATATTTAATCAATTTATCAAATCATTTTGAAACCATTCATAGGTTAAAATATCATTGAAGCAGAAACACCTGTGTAGCAGGTAAAAACTGGAGGTTACAAGTGTGTCTTGTGCAGTAAATGAGATTACCTGTCTAAATGAAATCAAATAAATAAACTGGTTGATCAGCCAAAATCCATCCTCCGACTTCAGCTCTACACCTGAAAGTTGTGTCATCCACACTTCCCATAAACCTGTGCACCATACCGTATTTATAGTATATAAAATGTATACATTTTATAATTTCAAACTGTGATACTATTGGCACACAAAAAAAAAAACTAAATTATCCAACATGAAAAGAGGTCGTCATACAAATACCACCCAAGAGGCACGTCTCAGGGCTTTGTTCTTTTATAGTGAGCACCTCTCAGACAGCTCAGCATTTTTTTATGTGGCCTGAAAAAGCTTTCACTTGACAAAGATTAATGAAACTCTTCATCGGAGCAATGCTGAGAAATCCTTTGGTGATCAGTGGACTAACAGAAAACCTAATGTTTCAGAGGTGAAAAAATAAAATAGCTTACAGGCGAAAACTTTGGGGATTTCTGTTCACATCAGAAGATCAAATTGACTTGCGTCTGTTGGCAAAAACAAAGTAAACAGTGAGTTACTGAATATATTTCATGTGGAAATGTACTCTGAGGAGCTTCTAGGCTGTTTTTAATGGAGGAAAAACACACATTTTACTGGGCAGACAATAATTAAAACTGTCATGATGAATCCATACTCACTTTGAAGCGAGTGCTCTTCAGTCAATAGAGTAGCAGTGCTTTCCTTCCTCCTCATTACTCAGAATATCCATTGCTGAATGAAATTTTTAAAAAGTTGGAAAATTTAAATCAGTTCCTACTGCAACATATTTGAACATCTCAAAATGGTTTGAAAAAAGAAAAAAAATCAGGACAAGATGAACTTCCAACACTCAGCTCAGTAAACAATACTGACTTATTTGAAGTGATGTTAGAAAATACCACATACTATTCAGAGATGGACGAGGCATGACATCTCTTGTTTGCATTTTCTGAATTCATCCATCCGTTATCCTCCGCTTGTTTTGAAGTCGGGTCATGGGGCAGCATCTTGAACAGGGAGGTCCAGACCTCTCTTTCCACAGCCACCTTTTCCAGGAGAACTCCAAGGTGTTCCCAGGTCAACAATGTCAATGTCAATTTTATTTATACAGCACATTAAAAAACCCAAAGCCGACCAATGTGCTGTACAATTAAAACAAATAAAAATAACTGAGTAAAATGCATCTAGTGCCACTAAAACATAATAAAGTTGACAACAACAATAAAATCTGCTCAAAATTTGTTCTCAGACTCTGCGAGGATCAAATGCCAAGTAAAACAGATGAGTCTTGAGCAAAGAGCTGGTGAAGATTCTCAGTCGTCCAGGACATGATAAAATCAAAAAAGGCGTTCAATACAAGATCAACTGGACTTTATTTGTTACAGAAGACGTTTCGCTTCTCATCCGAGCAAAGATTTAAACGTCTCAACAGTCTGAGCGCTCTATAAATTCACAGGTACCGTAAACTGTTCCACAGCTTAGGAGCAGCAACCACAAAAGCCCGATCACCTCTGGATTTCATTCTGGATCTGGGGACATCTAAAAGAAACTGGTTGGTAGACCGGAGTGCTCTTACTGGAGTGTAGATGTTAATAAGATCACATAAATATGACGGGGCCAGACCTTTTCAGACTTTAAAAACAAGCAATAAAATCTTAAAATCAATCCGATAGTGGACAGGGAGCCAGTGAAGAGAAGCCAGGACAGGGGTTATGTGTTTATATTTTTTAGTTGATGTTAAACAGAGAGATGTAGTCTCTCCATGGTGTCTTGGGGCTTCCCCACGGTCTCCTCCTAGTCAGACATGCTTGAAGCACCTCCCTAGGGAAGCACCCAGGGAGCATCCTTACGAGAGGCCTGAACCACCTCAACTGGCTCCTCTCGATGTGGAGGAGCAGCAGTTCTAGTCTCTCCTGATAAGTGAACTTCTGACCCCGTCTCTAAGGGAGAGTCCAGCTACACTGGCGAGGAAACTCATTTCAACCACCTGTATCCATGATCTCATTCTTTTGGTTTCTACCCAAAGTTTGTGACCATAGGTGATGGTAGGAACGTAGACTGACCGGGAAACAAGAGAGATTTGCCTTACAGCTCAGCTCCCTTTTCACCACAATGGACCGTTACAGAGTCCACAATACTGAAGACACTGCACCAACCATCTGTCAACCTCACGCTCCATTCTTCCATCACTCATGAACAAAACCCAGATACTTGAACTCCTACACATGAGGCAGAACCTCACCCTCGACTTGAAGAGAACAATTTTCTGAATTTAATATAAAAGTTTATAGACATGACTGTGTCTGTACAGTGATCACACCAACAATAGAGGCTGGACTGGCACCATACAGTACCAGAGTTTTATGTTTCGTACTTCCTATTCAACCCTTTTAGGAATACCTAACAATGTAACCTAACAATTACAATGACAACATGGTATTAGTTTTAGAAACTTAAAATGTTTACTTAAATGATAAACTAAACTGTAAACTAGAAGTAAATAACAAGTACATTGGGAGTACAGTATATGAAAAAGTGTACTAGTGGTATACTTTTAAGTATACTGTAATAAACTAAAATATGAACTAGAAGTATATAACTAGTGCATTTGGAGTATAAAGAAAAGTATACTAGTGGTATACTTTAAGTCTACTTCAATAAACTAAAACATGAACTTGAAGTACACTATAAGTACATTGGAAGTCTAATTAAAAGTGTAATACTAGTATACTTTAAGTATATACTTTAAACTTAAAATGGGCCAATTTAGTCCCAAAAAAGTATATTGTAAGTAAACTCAAAGTCAAAATTCAAAGTCAAAGTCAACTTTATTGTCAGATCTGCAATATGTACTGTACAGGACATACACAGGACCGAAATTGCGTTTCTCTCAGTCCCTCGGTGCAACAGTAAACATCTAAACATTGAAACACTGAAACATATAATAATAGACATAAGCATAAAATAGTAAAACTAACACTGTCCTGAGTTTTTGCATAGTGGTATAAGAGTATGAAAAAAGTGGCAAAGCAGCGTATGAGTTAATGTACACAGTATATGTATGAGGTAGTAGTTGATGTTGTTATAGAGGCAAAAAGTGGCATATGCAGTAAGGCACATTGGGCATCCCTAAATAAGACCGTTCAGAGCACACTGTATATGTATCAGCAGTGGTGTAGATATTAGAGTAGTGAAAATGTAAACAGTAGTAATTACATGTAAGCAGTAGTAATAAAAGTAAACAGTATTAATAAATGTAAACAGAGAATGTAAACAGTATTATGATTATAGGCAGTGATGTAATACAAACATTAGTGCAAGTATGAGAAGTAGTGCAAACTGTATTAGCACATGACCGAGAGTTTAGTGAATAACCCGTTTGATGACACAGAGTCCAGTGTTAAAATCTTTGTGTTGTGTGGTAATGTGTGAGAAAGTTTTAGAGTTAAGGCAGTTCAAATGGGAGGGGGGGCAGAGCAGGCAGAGTGTTTAGCATCCTGACTGCCTGATGGACAGAGCTGTCTCTCAGTCTGCTGGTTCGAGCCTGGAGACTCCTCAGTCTCCTTCATGATGGCAGCAGTCTGAAGCAGCTGTGTAGTGGGTGTGTGGGATCACCCACTGCGAGTATACTTAAAAGTACACTTAGAGACATTTACTTTTATATACTTTAGTATACTTAACAACATTTACTTAAAGTATACTTCTTTTTGGGAAGGGTTGCTAAACTGTTTTAATCTACCATTTTTTTTAAGTCAGCGAGAAAGCTTGTTTTCGACAGCTAATATTGAGGACAGTCAATATGGCGGATCCGACTCAGTTCTATCCCATCAGCCTCTGCGCCGCGGAACAGTGACGTCCCGCTCTAAAGCTCCATTCGTGTTTCTTACTGAGAGCTGCAGCTGCTGTGTTCTCCTCCTCGCTGTCCTCTTTGCTTCTCTCCCAAACCCTTGGTCAGGGAAGTGGAAGGGAGAATTATTCCACTCGAACAAAGCAGGTACAGCTCCTTTTTAACCACTGCCTTCTTGTTTCTGATGCTGGCTCTTGAATATTCTGAGGTTTAAAAATGCCGGCTACAAACCTGAGTGTTAGCTTTAATGACTACTTAGCCATTAAAGCTAACACTCAGGTTAGCCATGAATTGTGGCATTAAATGTAAAAAAATTAACGCTCTATTGTACCTGCTATTCACTGGACACAACGGCACACAACAGAACTCACTTGCTGTGCCAGCAGCTCGCAGAAGTTTTACCTTTTGTGTCTTTTTCATGGTCTAGTTCTAGGAGCTAACGCTAAAAACAACAGTAGTAGGTAGGAGCCGGACATGATCAACGTGGCTTAAATTTTAACGGATGTACGTCACCACTACCCGTGGCATATAGCCTATTATACTCCAAATATGTTAAACCACTAATTAAATGTGTCATAATTTCACTGATATAATTGATATGTTGTTTCACATCTACATTAGAATGAATGATTTAAACCTCTGATGTTTATATGAATTTCACAGGTCACATAACAGACACCCCCACCCCCATGTGCGTGTCCATTATTTTGTGAGCTGAAAACAAAACTACTGTACTGTAGAGACATATTTATGTTTTTCTTTGTTTGTCCTCTTTTATGCTGATTTAAACTTTTGTCATGTGCTGAAGGAATATATTAAGAGAAGAAATTATACATTTTATAATTTAAAAAATGCAAAGATGTTTCTGAAGAAGCTTTGGACAAGCTAAGAATCTATGTTGTCCATATTTTGATGTTTAACTGTAGATGATTTCACCACCTGGTGAAACAACATGTGTATTTCAACAAGTTTGATAGAATTGGGTGAATGTAGCTTTTAATAACTGGAAAAAAAACTTCTTTCATCTGTTCCCTCTTCAGGGGTCTCCACAGCGAGTCATACTCCTCCATCTCACTCTGTCCTCTGTGTCTTCTGTCCTCACTCCATCTACCTCCATGTCCTCTCTAACTGTATCCATACATCTACTCTTTGTTTTTTTTCCTGGCAGCTGCATTTCTAACATCCTTCTACCAATATACCCACTGTCCCTCCTCTGGACATGTCCAAACCATCTCAGTCTGGCCTCCCTAACTTTATCTACCAGTTGTTCAACATGTGCTGTAACTCTGATGATCTCATTCCTGATCTTATCCATCCATGTCCCTCCTAAGGAGAACCTCAGCATCTTCATTTCTGCTACTTCCAGTTCTTTCTCCTGTCTTTTCGTCCATGTCTCTGACTCCAGACCATTCAACCTAGATGGTGTAAAGGATTATGAGGAGGTCAATATTAATACTGACCTCTTTACCTTAATTAATTTACTTATTCAGATTGAATAGTAAATTCACGGATTCTTTTCTTTTTCAGTTTACCCAATATTTCTGTGATCTTTATGATGGATACATAAACAGAGCTATAAAGTGACAATGGACACGTTAACTTAGCTTGATATGTCAAAGAGACACTATCATTTATTTAAAATGAATCAACTAAATTAACACCATTACACTTGATTGACATGATTTCACTTTCTTTCAATTTAAATACGTCAGCACACTTGAATTTAACACAACAGACTTCAATACTAGATGTTAAACATATTTAGTCTGAGGGCTCTTTAAACTTAATTAGTTTCCAGCTTAGATTGAGAGGGAAAAGAGTAGGAGGAAAGATTTAAGAAGAAATTATCGTGAGCATGATACCAGAGTGACACTTCTCATCCGACTTCTGCTAAAATCCAGGTACGTTTTGTAAACAGCTCTTTACCTTTCGACGACGAGTCTGATAAAGAAATGACACCAGCCTTCAGATGCACAGAGTCCTTTAGTCCCAGCACGTCCAAAACTGGTTCTAGTTTACGTTTCAACGTCTCCTGGTTTCGCTTGGTCATCAGAGAATATGTCAGCTCCTGGCCTCTGACTTCAAGATAAACTTATTCCAGGAGGGAATAAACAAAGTTTTTGAGCTTACGCTCGTTCGAAGTGGACCCATAACAACATGTTATCAGTCCCAGCTGGATGACGAGTCCTTAGCGCGTGACTGGTGGTCATTCAGCTCTTTGGGAAGGTTCACATCTCTTTTGAAGCTCCCAGAAACTCTGAAGCGTTTCCGCACAGTTAGAACTTAAAAGCAGGATCAAAGAGAGGAGTGAGCTTGTGTTATCGCGACCCAAGGTTACAGCCAGAGCAGAGGGAGATTTGTTTAGGAAAAGACAGAGAAGCTGGAGCCTTGTTCATGAAAAACAACGGATTAACCTGTCTTCTGACTCTCTAAACAAAACCGTCTGGTCTATGTGACCCGAGATTTCAACTTTAACACAGCAGTGAACACAGTTTAAACTCTTACAGAATAACATAGCTTAAAAGCACACATCATGAAAATGACAAAAGTTATTCTTTTGATCTCATCAGCCTAAAATCAAAGATAGAAATAGTCTCTTTTGGTGACTATGTGACTAATTTGTAGTAAATGTCTTGCTTTACTGAGAGGTCAGTAAAGGTCATCACTGGACAGTTCAAGAACCTTAGTTTGACCCTGGGTAGGTCCACTACATCTCCCCCCTTTTGGAAGCCATCGCCAGTCCTTGGGGATGGGGTCCAACACGAAAGGAAACCTTGAACTGTCTTTGATCTTGAAGTAATCCAGCAAGTGGAAAAGAAAAATCAAAAATTATAATCCCATAAAGTTTTTGGAAATTCCATACTGTTCGGAGGTAATCCCATTGCGAAAAGCTTTTAATCCCTTGGAAAACTGAGTCTGTTAACTCTTGGAAAACAAAGTCTGTGATCCTTTGGAAAACAAAGTCTTATAATCCACAGCGGTAATTCCACAGCAGTAATTCCACAACGATTAGTTTTGTTGATTGATCAGCAACAATTGTTTTCATAATCAGCATGTAGAGGGGATCCCTCGATTGACGCAGAGGAGGCGACCCTTGGACGAAGGTTGAAGACCAAGCGTTGGAGCTGCAGGTCCCCACATCGAAGGTTGTTGGCTGGTTGGTTTCCAGTCAGTGCCACTCTGGTTCTATGTGTCATGCAATTATGTGGTTTTAGGTGGGCTTATGATTGGGATTTTACATTAGCCCTACCTATATGCACCTGGTATGTAAGCTATCATGGTTTAGATCAGCTACAATTACCAATTAAGGGGTGGATCAATTCTGTAAATTAGATATAGGGATCTATACCTATAAAATTTTGGAGGGCTTCTGTAACGAAGGCCTCTAATTCCAAACTATTCCTCCATTCATTACTTAGTTTAGGTTAAACTAAAATAGAAAAATGAAATATAGTTTGATCTAAATGTCTGTTGTCTTTTAGACGAACGACGTAGGATTTGGTATTCCTAATAAATTTTGAAGTCTATGGCGAGACTCATCAAAATGAATAGATAATCTAGAATAGAAACGATCGAATCGGTTCAATTTAGAAATTGTGAGACCAGTGTAGTTTATGGTACCTTGAGTAGCTTTAAACTACATTGACTCTTCGACGATTGAGATTTAACAAAACGAACTGCATGTTGGCATAGTTAAATCCATATCATTCATTAACCAATGTTAATACAAAACCTTTTTGGCTGGGAGTGTTCAGAACCAAACAATATCTCAACTAATGACAACAGTAATGACTAAACAACAAGGAAACAACGTTTCACTGCTTCGACACACTCTTGTCGTCAGATTCCAAAGTGCAACACACAAGAAAAACAGGTCTCAACTTTATGACCGAGGTCAAATTAAATCTCGTGGATTTAAACGGTTGTTAAGGATAGTTTTTTGTTGTGGGTTTTAGGCTTAGCGTTTCTAAGTTCAAATTGGACAATGCGACTTATAGGGTGGGAAATACAGTAGTTTAAACCTGATTAGTTTATTTACTAACTTGTGTTTGGACGACCTTATTATCCCATGAAGTCGGTGAGTTTGTGAGATCTCTGTCTTTTGTGGAGTCATTGAACGCCTTGTAAGGTTTGATCTGATTTCGATGTACCCATTTAGCAATTGGCTCTTTGCGACCTTTGCTGATTTTGATTTCGTAGACGACTGAGGACACTTTATCTGTTATCAGATGAGGTCCAGTCCACCTGGGCATTAGTTTGCGGGCGAGAGTTCCGGTCTCGGACCCTCCTTTCCCGGTTGCTGGAGCGAACGTATAGTACCAGACTCTGTCTCCCACTTGGAGTTCATTGTGAGAGGCCTTTTGGTCGTAGTACGCCTTGCGTCCTTCAGCGGATTTTTCCAGGTTTTTCTGGGCGAAAGCAAAAGTGTTTCTGAGGTGTACATTCAAATCTTTCATGTATTGTTGTGTAGTGTAGGCTGTCGCCATGGCGGCGTCGCCTGGTTGGTACAACAGGTGTAGAGGGAGAGTCATTTGTCGACCGGTCATCATCTCGAAGGGAGAGATGCCAGTTGATGTGTGTGGAGTGGCTCTTATGGCCATGAGGACCAGAGGGAGTTTCACATCCCAGTCCTTGTGGTTTGCAGCCACGTATTTCTTCAAAATACTCACCACAGTTCTGTTTGCTCTCTCTACTTGGCCTGAAGCCTGTGGGTGGTAGCCGACATGAAAGTTAGCCTTGACGCCTAGCGTCTTCCACAGTTCTTTCATCACTTCACCTGTGAAGTGTGTACCTTGGTCTGAGTTCACCCGAAGGGGAAGTCCAAACCTTGAAAATATATGATTCATTAACAACATAGCAGTGGTTTGTGCTGTGTCGTTGGGAGCTGGTAGGCATTCTACCCATTTGGTAAATGCACAGGTTACCGTGAGAAAATATTTATTTCCTCTAGAGCTCTTAGTGAGTGGTCCAACCCAGTCGATCTGGAGGTCAGACCATGGGAATGCAATGCCTCTGCTTTGCAGTGGTGCTCTGTGAAGTGGTCTGGTTGGCTGAAACTGGCCACAGACCACGCACCCTTCAATGTAGTCCTTGACATCCTTTTTCATTCCAGGCCAATAGGCAATTTGTTTTAATGCCGTCAGCGTGGCTTTATCTCCTTTGTGTCCTGCGGACGGGAGATCATGGGCATGAACTAACATCACCCCCCTTTGGTCATGGGGAACCACGAACACAGGTGAGGACGTTGGTCCATGAGCGAAAGTTAAGATGCCCTTGATTAGTTTTAGCTGTTTGCGCAGCTGATAGAGGACCTTAAGGTCTGGATCGGAATCCAGGTCGTCTTTAGACGGACTATTTTTGTTCGGATCAGTCAGGTACAGTATCATGGAGTTGATAGCAGGATCCGACTTCTGTAGTTGGATGATGTCTGGGTCAGTCAGTGCGGGTCGTACAGAGACTGCGTTGTCAGCAGGTCTGGTTGCGGCCTGTGCACGTGTGACTGCCATAACCCTGACTGAAGGTTGTGTTTGCAGAGTCTCGATTAACCAGGAGGGGTCGAAGGACCATAGAGGACCTTCGTCGGCTCCTTCCTTGGCTAAGGAATCTGCAATGTCATTGTAGTGCTTGTCATCGCCTGGGACTCTAGAATGCCCTGGAACTTTCTTCCAGTAGATCTGTAAGTCGTGTGATGTCACCAAGTGATCACACGCTATGAAAAGCTCTTTGTGTTTGACCACTTTTCTGTCGCTTGTTAGGAAACCGTTCTGTTTCCACACAGCGAGGTGACAAGCGAAACTCAAACGAGCATAGTTAGAGTCAGTGCAGATGACTAGCGTCTTGATGGAGCGTTCTACTACCATCTGGAGAGCTATTAGGATTCCTGCAATCTCAGCATACTGAGAAGTCTGAGAGCCTAATTTGTAGCTGAAAGTTATCTGTTCTTGGTCTTGGAGGAGAACTCCTCCAACACCTGCCCTACAGATTTTGTCGCGGAGGAATGAAGATCCATCCACGTACAATGTTGTCATATCTTTGCAGATATTGTCATCAAAGAAGTGGTGATTCGGGTCTTCAGTTACTGGGGTTTTTACCTCAACCGGCGGCTGGGTGGCTGGTACATCTTGTGTACACTTCTGGCAGATTGCCAAGTCCGTCCCCAGATGAGACTTCTTGTTTTGACCATAACGTATGTCTAGGTTAAAACTTTGAAGCGCCATGAGCCACGTTGCAACACGTGAGTTTGTCACCACACCATCTCTGATGCGTTCACTGTTAAGAAAGGTCACTGGCTGGTGTTGTGTTTCCACAATGATTTTCTGTCCACCAATGTAGCTGGAGAAATGTTTAACTGCCCACACTGTGGTCAGTAAAGCTTTCTCACAGTCTGAGAATCTCAACTCGGGGCCTGCCATCGTTTTGCTGGCGTAGGCTACTACACGTTTGTCTCTGTCGTGTATCTGGTACAGACCTGCACTTATGCAATGAGCTGAGAAGCCCACTTCCAAGTAAAACTCTTTGTTGTAGTCTGGGTAGACTAAACAAGGGGCTGACTTGATCCTGTTTATAAGAGCGTCCATTGCCTGTTGCTGTTTGTCAGTCCAAACAAATGGTACGTCTTTTTTAAGGAGTTCAGTCAGTGGTTTCGCAAGGTCCGCATAGTTTTCGATGAATTGGTTCGAGTAGTTACACACGCCCAGAAAACTTTGTAGTTCTTTGAGATTGGTGGGGACTTTGAGATTGTCGAGGCCTTGGGTGCGAGTCAGCTGTGGTTGTACTCCGTCAGGACCTACAAGTAGGCCAACGTAGTCCACTTTGGTTCTGCACCATTGGCATTTTGACAGTGATATCTTAGCACCAGCAGTTGTCAGCTGATTCAGAACGTGGTCGATCTCAGCCAAATGTGAGTCCAGTGTTGGCTGCCTCAAAAGGACATCGTCCACGTAGATCAGTGTTCCACGCTCGTGGGCGTCTGGACATGCTTTGTTCAAGAAGATGTTGAACTCTGCAGGTGAGTTAGCGTAGCCAAAGGGACACCTGTTAAAGGTGTACTGACGGCCACCAAAAGTGAAAGCTAGTTTGTACTGGTCCTCGGCGCGCACAGGGATGGTCCAAAAACCAGAGGCGACGTCGAGGGTCGAGAAGTACTTACCATTGGTGACCTTGGGCAGTTCCTGTTGGAGTTGCGTCATAGGCCATCTGGATAAGGGAACTTGTTTGTTTAGCTTTCGGTAGTCTATAGTGAGTCTCCACTTACCATTTGGTTTTAACACCGGCCATAAAGGCGCAGAGTAAGTGCTGTTACAGTATCGGATGATACCTTTTTCTAACAGGTCATTAATGATTTCTCTGATAGGTTGATGTGCTGCCAGAGGAATCTTGTACTGTCTGACAAATGCAGGGGGAGCATTAGGCGGGGTTGGGATGCTCACTGTGTGGAGCGTGGTCAACCCACAATCCATCGAGTCAGTTGAGAATGATTTCTCATATTTTAGAAGAACTTTGCGAAGTTTGTCCCTTTCTTCATCAGTTTTCAGGGCGTCGGCTCGGGCGACCACCTGGTCAATCTGTGAAGCAATTGAGAGGGGTTCTTGTTCTTTGGGGAGCTCCAGTGAGTCCCCTTCAGTGTCGTAAAACCTGTCAACAGGTAGTGACGGAGATGTTCAATATTTATCATCTAAAACTAATTACTCTGACCCAATAATTATAACCCAGCTCACTTATATCAAATATTCTCTGTTCCCTTTAAACACTTATATTTGATAGTACAAACATGTTGTTTGCTTTTTCTCCTTGATACAGAAAAGACAGTCTTACAGCCTTGACAATGTTTGGATTAGATGTTCTTGTTTGATCAGAACCACGACTTGTTTGTTTTATCTGTAAGACGTCAGAGCTTGTCAAACTCCACCTGCTTCTTGTTTAAATAGCTTGTCATGTCCAGTACAATTTGGAATTGTGCAGGACAATGTATTTGAGACCAAACTAAGTTTCAAAAGACATTAAAAGCCCTTCCCCTTTGCAAAGTTGTTTGTCTGATTTAACACTGTTCTCTTGTTTATCTTTGTGTGGTTTTTATTAAGGTAACAGGGGTTTAAAATCCCCATCATTATGGTGCCGAAAACCCTTTCTCCCAAATACCTGCTCCTGATGACCTCTGAACGGAGCGCAGCTGCGAGGCACGGTAAATATGACAGAAAGTCCAGTGATTGGGTTTGTCTCTGGCCGGCTTCCTCTGTCCATGGTGCGATCAGGGTCGGGTTGGCGGAGATTCCCAGACATCCACACAGGTCAGCAAGAAATGTAAGTGTTGATATGTGTTTGTTGATATGTTGTTTTTAAAACAATTTGAGTACAGTAACAGGAACTAGTTCACATGACTTGAAATTTTGAATGAGGTGTCTGCTGTTCGATAACTAGGCGAATTTTGCGTACACGCTAGTTGGCAGAACCAAGATTTCTGTGATTTATAAGCGAGGGCAGCCAAAAATACGCCAAGACCAGAAATGTGAGGCTGGCTGCCAGACCTTTAAATTGGACGTTTAGTGTGTCCGGCCAGGCGAGAAGAGAAATTAAGACAAGAACGTTTATTTTTATATTTGACGCGTCATTATGTACTGTATTTGTTTAGTCCTTTTTTATGTGTATGTTTGTTTCTGGAGCCCTGCACCTCTGCTTTTTCTTCCTCCCATTTTCTTGTGTGTGTAGGCAGCTGGCTCCTTATCTGTGGGCCTTTCTCAGACCCCCCCACCCGTGCTGAACCTGCCTGCAGCGTTTTCTGTGTTTAACTGCTCTGAGTGTGATTACTGGATCTAAAAGGTTTTCCAGTTTGATATTATTTGCTCACATGTATTAAGAAATACTTTGCACAAAAGGTTGTCCGTCTAAAGGCAAAATAGAGAGAAAGATAGACCTTTAGTCAATAGAAAATCATGACTGAATGGATCAGAGAGGCAAAACGTCTGATAAGTTTTTATTTTATTTTAAAACAAGTACAGTATGGCCTTGAGATGAGTGCAGCTGCTGGAGCTTAACAACCCCCCCCCACACCCTTGGTTCATTGGGTTTGCTACAGAAGTTAATTAATTGTAGATGTCCAACCATTCATTACTTTTGAAGGTTTGCAAAAAAATAATTTAGTGAATCATGAGTTATTTTGCTAAGTGACAAATCACAAACAGTTTCAGCTGTTTTTATCCTTCAAATATAAAATACTTAGTTTCCTTCCCCTCCTCTCCCNCCCCCACCCCCTCCTTCCCCGTCTGTGTAAAGTTTTATATTTATTTACTTAAAACAAAAGTATCTGTGCTGACATAGTAGAAACAGCAGAATAATAAAAATAGATGAATAAAAAAAAAGGCACACGAACTAAAGTTGATGTTAAGAAGTAAATTTTTATTTAAATAATTTTACAAACCAAGAAATTTGATGGACTTGCTTGAAGAATTCTCGGTGGATCTGAGAACACACAAATACAAATTATTACTTTCTTACTTCAGCATTCCATTTAAAACGTGACTGAGAGAGGATTGATTGCAAACATTTCCCATTGTATTTTTCCTGATATTAAGAAAAATTATAAAAGGTTACATAATCATCTCTGATATACAGGTATCCACGCGTATTTGATCAATCTTGTTTATAAAATTCTGATCCAAATATTTTAGATTTTAAAGGCTTAACAACGTTAAAATCGGACGTTTTAACAGTAGGCCTGGCGCTTACACGAGCGGTCCGATTTAATAAAATTTTAGCGAGAAAGACTCCAAATTGTTTCGCTGAACCAAGCGGACAGATCCGTTTTTATCATGAAAATCTGACGAAGAAAGATCCGATTTTAAATCATCCAAAAATTACGTTTTTTATCGGAAATGAAAAGCTAAGCTAATGCTAACAGAGAGGCAGCCGAAGCTCCGCTCGTCCGTCTGAATCCGTAAATAGATAGTTATACTGTGAAACCAAACGTTTCTAAATTGTGTTTTCTCTGCAAAAAGGAACTGAGAATTCGCTTACCAATTTTTATCGAAATAGTTCTGTCGAAAAAGCTGAATGATGACGAGGCAAGAATTCAGGAGGCCTTGTTGTCATGAGAACTTTGATACAGTGTTGCCAGATCTCGCGACAGAAGCAAGCGACCAGCCCAAAACAAGCCCAAAACGAGCCCAACTGGCAACCCACCCCATTGTGTAAAACTAAGACCGTTTTTAACCAGTATAAACATACATTTATTATGGCGTTGCATACAAACGGCAAAGATTATGCTAAACACTTTGAAAAACATATCCACTCTAAAAACTAAAGATACATTTTGCATATTTATACGGATTAATCCCTGGGACTGGGACTCATAGATCTGAATTTTAGATGAAGAGTGATGACAACAATTGACAATAACAACAATAGACATTCATGAAAGCTGCGTACAACTTAGTAAAAATAAACTAAAAATTGGACAGCTAACCATGCGAAGTGTGCACCCTTTTTCTCCCATTTTTTAATTATATTATTTCCCCATATTTCCCCACTTATTGGAGCTAATTTTAGCGTGGTCTTGTCACTAGACGAAGAATAAAGTGAAATGAATAACAAGCCCAAATAAGCGACTTTACGTTCAAAGTAAGCCCAAGTAAACACAATAAGCGACTACAGAAAATAAAAAGCCCAGAGTAGCTTATAATGAGCGGACTTGGCAACTATGCTCACAGTCACCTGTGATTATCTGAGGGGAACAGAAAAGTAACATTCATGAAACAAAAACAGTTTTATCTTGGTCATCCAGAGAGGTTCAGTTCATGTTATCAGATTCTGAGTAGGGAGAGTCTGACTGGACATTGTTGCTGCGAGGTGAAGTTGAGAGGAACTGGATGTTTTTATAGCAGTCGCATAGGATGTTGATAAAACACGAAATATATTTGGATTTAATGCGAAACAAATGGGAAGTAGAGAAAGTATTACCGGTATACTGCATTGAATTACAATTATTGACTATTTAAACTTTTATAATAAGCTTGTTAATTTAAATTAACAACCATAATCAGATCAAAATTAAGTTTAGGCATTTTAGGATAACAAGTCTTAGAAAAATTTAGCAGAAATTTATTTTTAGACTTGCCAGTAAATTCTGTCTTTTAAAAGTTTAACTAAATTGATAAAACTTTGACACTTATAAAGAATACAAAAAAATATATATATTTTTGTCAAATAGATTTTTGACCAGATTGTAAGTTGAAACGCTCAGTTTAAATTCATCATTTTAAAACGATTTTTGCATACATTAAAAATGTTTTATCGATTTTAAAAAGCTATTTCACAGTTAAGTAGATTTTAAGAGCTGTTTCCTTTTAAGAGTTATATAATGTGACTGAAATGATTAATAATAAAAATGCTTTATTAGAAGTAACTTTTCAGCAAGTAGGTTAAATACGCACAAGAATCCAGCCAACTCACCAGGAGTAAAAGACACATTTCACTGTTAAAACCTAATTTTGGTGTTGTTTCGCATAAATTATGACCATTAGAGACAAAAAGAGGTCTGGTAAATTTGAACAGGAATTAGAATAACATATCATTTGACCATACAATGCATAGGCTTTGACAGCAGTAAGAGTTGTTTTTATTCAAACAGATTGGGGCTGTGTATACAGTAATAATAATATGGAATATTAAAACGGGAAGTACCACTCACAGACACGCCTTGACTGAATACACATTTTTATTTTAATCAATACTTTTCTATTTAGGACATAATTTGGATCTCAGTTTATAATACGTGAGAATTGGACTTGTAAACTTGAAACCACAGGGCAAAATCACCCAGCCCATGCTTTAACTTTTGATAAGTAAACCACTGAAAAGTGGTAAAATTTCTAGTTTCAGGTTGAATTGACGATTTTACTCATACGTAAATTAATGATTTTAGATCTGTTATGCAGATCAGATTGAAAGGATGCCTCTGTTGAAAATTCACTTTTATGTAATGAACATTTTAAATTCCATTGTGCAAACCAGACTTGCAGAGGTGACTCTATTCAAGGTAAATGCTTATAGAAATAACATGATTACTTTGAACCTGGTTTGTTAAGGATTTTTACATTTTTCGATTTTCTCATTTTTTTCTTAGAAGCGGCCTCACGGTGTTTGTGGAAGCAGGAAACGTAAGTCCTGGACCTCACGACACTTACAAAAACACATAGTAGTACATACATTAAGATAGGACCATGTCAAAAACACATGCAGCGTCTGAATTTTTGAATCACAAACTACTGTGGTTATTGATTGGATCGGATCAGATTTGATATTAAGGGCGTGTCCAGAAGCTGGCTCACTGACTTCCGAGGACACCAAGGCTGGACTCCCAGGCTGCCCTGCTCAAAATAAACATTCGAGGGGCTTAAAGAACTATGGCACTGAACGAGGGCTGTGCACTGGACTTTTATCCGAGCAAGAGACACCACAAAGACTTTCACAAAGAACTGTCAGAACAAGGTCATCAAACACAAATGACCAGAATATGCGGTCCGGGTGTGAAGGATCGATGAGAAGCAAAGATCTCACCCAGAAACAAAGATCTCACTGGATGCTGTGACAAGAGGGAGCTGAACAGGTGCTCCAGAAAGACAAAGAGAACAGGTCTTGAAGTCACCCACGCCAACTGTCCAGCTGAAGGTCATGCCCCCCGTATGGATCTGTGAAGATCTGTCAATAATCCTGGTATCGTGTTTCAAAACTGCAGTCTGCTTAATTTTATTTAATGTAACACATTCTCATGATATGGCCTGCTAGAGCAAGGCCACAGAATTTGTAGTTTATATTATGTGGGTCTGACGACTTATTTTTCCACTTCCAGTAACTTCGTGATGGTACAGAGATAATGATCCCAGCTCATAACCCTGAAACAAGTTAATGTTTATATTTTCTTTTACAGATTAAAATTGTGTCTCCACAAACATTCATGCAAAAGTTTTGTGGAGCTGAAGGAAGGATAGCAATTGTCCTTGAACTGAGTGCATTTTGGTGGGTCTGGTTTGCCACAAGGAAATTATTGTTAAAACAATTTTTATAGCTTTATGCTTTAAATCTTAGATTGTTATTTATACCATACCACTTTATTTATAGAGCACTTCGGCGGACGCGGGCCAACCAAGGTGCTGTACGATAGAAACAAGCCAAGCAGACAGGAAAACAAAACAAAAAAAAGAAAAAAAAAGAATAAAAGTGGGTTTTTAATCAAGACTTAAAGACTGTGAGTGAGGGAGCCTGCCTGACACTCAGTGGCGATATATAATAATGCAATAAGGGAATATTAGGAAGTGTTCCTAGAAATAATAATAATAATAAAGAATATATCACTAATAACATTAATGAAGGCTCATAAAAGGAAACAGCTCATTCATTGATTAGATGATCAGTTATACAAAAAATAACTTTTTTTTATATTCAACAACCAAGCCATTCAAAGAATGATTTAAGAAGAATGAAAAATTGACACGTTGTACTGTGGGATAAATCAGATAAACCTACAAACCACATTGCTTTGGTATATGTTGTTTAATAAACAGGTACTGTATATGTCATTTGATAAACAGGTATTTATTTTTAACAGATCCAAAGAGAAAAAAAGATGGGGGACGCCCTGGAGTATGGATCTATTCAAAAGGTTGATTTGAAAGGTTGATTTTGAAATGTGGTGGTTCTATATTTTTAAAACACGACTGACTCTGACTATAGACTGGACTTATTTTGAGCACATGAACCACATGTTTGTATTTGTAAATTCTTTATTACTACAGCGCTGTATATCTATATGTGTGTCTATATGTATGTCTGGCTGTATGTCTATATATATATATGTTTATGGCTGTATGTCTGTCTATACGGCTGTATGTCTGTCTGTACGTATATGTCTGTCTATGTCTGTATGTATGTTTTGACTTTTTCTACAGACTATGAAAAAGGTAAAGTATTTTAGGTGAGTATAAAACGTCTCCGTCTCCTGCTACTCACTTTGATGATCATGCTAATTAAGAATAACTTACTAATTAAAAACTAACCTCAAATCAAAGTGAGTGATTACTCATTTTCACTGAAGAATGAAATCATTTGTTGTTGTGTTGTTTTTTGCCATTAAATACAAATGTTTTAGATAATAAGAATGGAATTTTATTTAAAGTTTAAAGAAACGATTATTATTATAGCCAATTACAGAATTTGGTTTAAGTTAACAGATTTGACTCACTAAGGAGTTACCCACAGTTTGACCTTCCCCAGACCACAAATGGCTCATGGGATCCAAAGGCCTTAGTTTTATTTGACAATTTGCAAGTTTTTGGTGTCCAGTTCTTCTCTCAAGGGACTCCGGATTTCCAGAGTTCCTTCAGGAGTTGCCAGTGATGCCAGTGAATCCCGCCTTGACTCGAGGTCCTGCTAGGGACGGCTGAAAACGAGGGTGAACGGGACCCTAACAGGTGGTGGAAAGGACGCGTCATCTTCTTCTCAAGAGAAAAAGCAGCAGCTGTTACATCTGAGTGACCGATGCTCCCCTGAAAAAGAAGTTTGGAACAATCGCTGAGCCAGATTTTGAGATGGATCTGGTCAGAGCAAAGCTCCCCCACTTTGTCAGGATGTGGCTTGACTACACTATGCCACACACAATTCAGGTTTGCGACCTGCTACTGTGCCCGCAATTCATGCCTGAATAGACTAAACAACAGACAGCTGGACAAGACTGAAGCCATCAAACTGCCTGATGCCCTCCACCCACAAGGCGCACAAAAAGCTCTCCCCAAAGAAAAAAAATGAACTTTGACTAAAACCCAAGAAGGAAAAGACTTGAACAAAAAGCTCTCCCCAAAGAAAAAAAATGAACTTTGACAAAAACCCAAGAAGAAAAAGACTTGAACAAAAAGCTCTCCCCAAGAAGAAAAAGACCCGCACAGAAACTCACAGAAGAAAAAGACTTGAACAAAAGCTCCCCCCCAGAAGAAAAAAAAAGACTCTTCTCCCCCCCAGAATGAAATGAACTTATTCCACAGACATAAGCTTTTCCCCAAGCAGAACTGGACTGATCTCGTAAGCAAAAGCTTTCCCGCAGAAAAACTGGACTTATTCCACACACAAAGAACTTTCCCCCCCCAGATGAAATGGACTTGTGCCCAACAATGAAAAACTGCACTTATTCCACACACAAAGAACTTTCCCCCCCAGATGAAATGGACTTGTGCCCAACAATTTCTGCCACAAACAAATCCCCAAGGAACAGAAAGAACGTGTTCTGACAACGGGACACTCCCTCCCCAGGAAAGACACTGAACTTACCCTCCCACCAAAAAAAAAAAAAAAAAAGATGGATGCTGTGAAGAAGAATGTTTGATCTATTTCATTTTTTAAGTTCAAACCGGTTGTTTTCGCTTTCCTGGACATTAGTTGATATCACAGAAGTTTCAAACCAACTGAAAGTTTATTTTATTTTTGTGCCCATAAAGGGCTATATTGTTGTGTGTTTGAGAATTATTTCCCACATCTTTGAAAGTGTATAAGTTCCATTTAATAGTTTAACACAACAAATTAGATTGGTTCTTTTTTTGGTTAAAACAAATTAGATTGGTTCTTTGGTTAAGACAAATTAGATTGGTTCTTTTTATTTTTAAAACAAATTAAATAGCTTATTTCTTTTATTTGTTTAACACAAATAGATTAGTTCTTTATATATGTTTCTTCTCAAAAGTCCTATTTCTTTGGAAAAACTTGGTTTTTGTGGGTAAATAGACTAATCCATGCTAAATATATTATTCCTTTTAAAACTTTTGACATAAGCCATGAGGTGAGACCATACTCATTGCAAAATTCTCCTCAAATATTTATTTCTCTCAAACGTTGAAATAAGTCATGAAATATGACAATCAACAGAGTTCTCCAAAACTTTATAATCTCTCAAACCATCCTAAAGACGTGATCCTGCATGATCAGGGCGTTACTGTAGAGGCAACAGGACGGTCGGTATGTGTTTTTTTGCCCCTAATTTGAATTAGGCCTCGGGGTCGTTTTCCATACCACTCACATAATTGATAATGATCAGTTTATATATGATAAAAAGGATGGGATGATGGAGATGTTCAATATTTATCATCTAAAACTAATTACTCTGACCCAATAATTATAACCCAGCTCACTTATATCAAATATTCTCTGTTCCCTTTAAACACTTATATTTGATAGTACAAACATGTTGTTTGCTTTTTCTCCTTGATACAGAAAAGACAGTCTTCTAGCCTTGACAATGTTTGGATTAGATGTTCTTGTTTGATCAGAACCATGACTTGTTTGTTTTATCTGTAAGACGTCAGAGCTTGTCAAACTCCACCTGCTTCTTGTTTAAATAGCTTGTCATGTCCAGTACAATTTGGAATTGTGCAGGACAATGTATTTGAGACCAAACTAAGTTTCAAAAGACATTAAAAGCCCTTCCCCTTTGCAAAGTTGTTTGTCTGATTTAACACTGTTCTCTTGTTTATCTTTGTGTGGTTTTTATTAAGGTAACAGGGGTTTAAAATCCCCATCAGGTAGTGCACTGTAAGTTTGAGGGCATAGACTGTCTCCTTTATTGAAACCGAACCTGCGGACAGTGTCCTGGTCGGACTCAGTGGGGGAGAAAAGAGCTATGGCCTGTGTTGGATTCGTGAACAAGACTTGCCCCGTGTGTTGTTTTGGGATCAAGTTTTCTGGGAGTCCTCCCAGAAATGGAATGCTTAGTTCAAAATCATGAAAATCAGTCGAGATCAACCATCCTAGCTGTGTGTGTTTTGGGATCAGTACCTCTTCCGTGCTTGTGTTGCACACAGCAACAGTCGTGGTTCTGCAGTCGAGGGTCACTTGGCATGTGGCCTCCATGGACAGTCCTAAGTTGAAAAACATAGGAGATGGTTGAAAGTATGCCTGTTTTGTGCTAATAGCTTGTCCTTTCATGATGTGACACATCACTGGCTTGTTCATAACCTGAGGTGGTACCGCAGTGTTATGGCTGTTAGCAATCTGGCAGACCTCTGGAATGGTCTGTCCAGCCTTAAGGTTCTCTGTGGTTAGCACAGGAGAGTCACTTGTGGCTGTGTCTAGTGACCACAGTACATTGTTGTTGATGTCCACTCGGACACCTAATCTTACCAAAATGTCGGAGCCTATGTAGGTTGCATGTGGTAAGTTCGGGACCACGAGGAACGGGTGATCCAGTTCTCGTTGGTTCCAGATTAGTTTCAGGTCAATGATCCCTATTGCGGTCATTACCTGTTTATCGTTGGGGTCTAACGAAAAGCGGAAAGCCTTTTTGTTCATATCTAGACCCAACTGTTTCTTAACCAAGGTTCCATAGACAGCTTGGCTGATCGCTGATTTCTCCGTCCAAGGAGATAGAACAGCATCATCGGTGTGGGATCCTTGGATCTCAACACCTTTGACTACCTGTGGTAGGTAGTGTTCGGTGAGCGCCGACTGTTTCAGCTCGCAGAGGGGGCTCTCTTCTGCCTCACCTATTTTGGAAGGTTCACTTACCGGGATTGTGCTCTCGGTTGAGGATTCCCTTGTGCCTTCTGAGGTACCTGCTGTTAAACAGTCAGTGTCACCTTGTGTAGGCATATCGATCGGCAGTGGTTGGCTCACTCTGGTCCACATTGTTTGATCGCCATAATCTATAATCGCGTCAAAGCGGTTTATAAAGTCTTGGCCAACCAAAAATGGGAATGAGTCAACGGTGGACACGTGTACCGGGTGGTACAATGTCGTTTCACCAATCTGCATGTGAACCATGGCTATAGCTGTCAGGGTTGTACTCGTATCCGAGAGGCCCTGCAAGACTATAGCACATTCTTTGAGGGGTATTTCCCTGTCAACACCGTTAGCAGCTAGCCGTAGCTCTTCCAACAGTGTGGGTGACATAATGGATATGTCTGCCCCACCATCCAAGAGGGCCTCTTTTGTGAGGACCCCTTCCAACGTGATGGACAGGTAAGCTTTCTTAGCGGGCCCCTTTCTGATAATGTTACACAGGAACCTATCAGGTTTTCTCCGACGTTTATCACGTCTACCCCTGACTGTGTGACTTTCATTTATCAGTACTGGTAGTGCAGACACACATGGGTCTGAGCGTTCAGTTTGTGGCGAGCCACTATCATTGGTGAGTGAGCTTTCCCCCCCTTTTCCAGACGAGGGGTTCTCGGACTCAGTAACAACTATGTCATGGATACATTTAACGTTCTGTTGACTGTCGTTACCCTGATTGCCAGGGGCCTGACCAACAGTATCTTGGTGATTGTCATCAATTGTGGCATTGATGTTATTTGTGTGCTCAGAGTTACTATCAATGATAGTGCTACACATCACACCAGGTTTGTTCTCATTTTTTGTATTACCCCACACTTCGAACATCTGACGTATGCTCTCCATGTCTTCTGGGGACAGAGGGCTACGGCCTTTCCTCTGGAACTTTTGCGATTTTTTGCCTGTCTCGGACTGTCCTGTTCGAGGGGTAGGAGGGGCTTGTCCTTGACTTGGGGGTTCATGTTAGGGGTTGAACGAGTACATAATTTTTAACCTCGACATTAACATAAAAAAACTCGAACGACGCTCGAGTAGCCGATGACGTCACAGTGTCTTACGATGCAAA
>JBBPBX010006368.1:0-68742 GCA_038048925.1 Garcialebias charrua
CTGTGATGGACTGGAGACTTGTCCATCTGTCCTTGTGATGGACTGGAGACTTGTCCCTGTGTACCTGTGATGGACTGGAGACCTGTCCAGGTATCCCTTTGATGGACTGGAGACTTGTCCATGTGTCCTTGTGATGGACTGGAGACTTGTCCACATGTCCCTGTGATGGACTGGAGACTTGTCCATGTGTCCTTGTGATGGATTGGAGACTTGTCCCTGTGTACCTGTGATGGACTGGAGACCTGTCCAGGTATCCTTGTGATGGACTGGAGACTTGTCCACATGTCCCTGTGATGGACTGGAGACCTGTCCAGGATGTCCCTGTGATGGACTGGAGACTTGTCCACGTGTCCTTGTGATGGACTGGAGACTTGTCCCTGTATACCTGTGATGGACTGGAGACCTGTCCAGGTATCCCTGTGATGGACTGGAGACTTGTCCATGTGTCCTTGTGATGGACTGGAGACTTTTCCCTGTGTACCTGTGATGGACTTGAGACCTGTCCAGGTGTCCTTGTGATGGACTTGTGATGGACTGGAGACTTGTCCACATGTCCCTGTGATGGACTAGAGACCTGTCCATGTGTCCCTGTGATGGACTGGAGACTTGTCCACGTGTCCCTGTGATGGACTGGAGACTTGTCCACGTGTCCCTGTGATGGACTGGAGACCTGTCCAGGATGTCCCTGTGATGGACTGGAGACTTGTAAATGTGTCCCTGTGATGGACTGGAGACTTGTAAATGTGTCCCTGTGATGGACTGGAGACCTGTCCAGGTGTCCCTGTGATGGACTGGAGACTTGTCCACGTGTCCCTGTGATGGACTGGTGACTTGTAAATGTGTCCCTGTGATGGACTGGAGACTTGTCCATGTGTCCCTGTGATGGACTGGAGACCTGTCCAGGATGTCCCTGTGATGGACTGGAGACTTGTAAATGTGTCCCTGTGATGGACTGGAGACTTGTAAATGTGTCCCTGTGATGGACTGGAGACTTGTAAATGTGTCCCTGTGATGGACTGGAGACTTGCAAGGGAACCGGACTTGTGATCTGAAGGACCCTGGTTCGAGTTCGAACCCCGGCCACTACACACCTTGGGGTGTCTATGAGTGCATACCTATTTCCCCAGCTCCCCGGGCGCTCACTACGGCTGCTCACTGCACCACTTGGTGGTGGTTGGGTTAAATGCAGAGAACAATTTTGTCTGTCAAGTATGGGAAACATACACAGATGACAAAAATGTGTAATTTATATATTTTAATTTATAAATGTGTCCCTGTGATGGACTGGAGACTTGTAAATGTGTCCCTGTGATGGACTGGAGACCTGTCCAGGTGTCCCTGTGATGGACTGGATACTTGTCCATGTGTCCCTGTGATGGACTGGAGACCTGTCCATGTGTCCCTGTGATGGACTGGAGACTTGTCCCTGTGTACCTGTGATGGACTTGAGACCTGTCCAGGTGTCCTTGTGATGGACTGGAGACTTGTCCACATGTCCCTGTGATGGACTGGAGACTTGTCCACGTGTCCTTGTGATGGACTGGAGACTTGTCCATGTGTCCTTGTGATGGACTGGAGACTTGTCCCTGTTTACCTGTGATGGACTTGAGACCTGTCCAGGTGTCCTTGTGATGGACTGGAGACTTGTCCACATGTCCCTGTGATGGACTGGAGACCTGTCCATGTGTCCCTGTGATGGACTGGAGACTTGTCCACGTGTCCCTGTGATGGACTGGTGACTTGTAAATGTGTCCCTGTGATGGACTGGAGACTTGTCCACGTGTCCCTGTGATGGACTGGAGACCTGTCCAGGATGTCCCTGTGATGGACTGGAGACTTGTAAATGTGTCCCTGTGATGGACTGGAGACTTGTAAATGTGTCCCTGTGATGGACTGAAGAGTTGTAAATGTGTCCCTGTGATGGACTGGAGACCTGTCCAGGTGTCCCTGTGATTGACTGGAGACTTGTCCACATGTCCCTGTGATGGACTGGAGACTTGTCCATGTGTCCTTGTGATGGACTGGAGACTTGTCCCTGTGTACCTGTGATGGACTGGAGACCTGTCCAGGTATCCCTGTGATGGACTGGAGACTTGTCCATCTGTCCTTGTGATGGACTGGAGACTTGTCCCTGTGTACCTGTGATGGACTGGAGACCTGTCCAGGTATCCCTTTGATGGACTGGAGACTTGTCCATGTGTCCTTGTGATGGACTGGAGACTTGTCCACATGTCCCTGTGATGGACTGGAGACTTGTCCATGTGTCCTTGTGATGGACTGGAGACTTGTCCCTGTGTACCTGTGATGGACTGGAGACCTGTCCAGGTATCCCTGTGATAGACTGGAGACTTGTCCACGTGTCCTTGTGATGGACTGGAGACTTGTCCCTGTGTACCTGTGATGGACTGGAGACTTGTCCAGATGTCCCTGTGTCCCCCTTCAGTGTAGCCAGTCCAAAGTTGGACAGATTCTGGAAAAAGGAGCAATACCTGATCCTAATATGTCAGACACAAGTTTCCCTGTTTTTCCCAGCACGTCAAAATGGTGCTTTCCTCCTGACACAAGTAATATTGGAGAAAGCGCATTTAAAACATCAGGCCAAGCCACTTCTACCACATACTCAAAGGATAAACCAGACAGAAAAGATGAGCTTCTCAAACAGGAATCCTCAAAGCAGATTACATGTCTACAAAACTTCTGTTATGTTTGTGGTAAGCCACAAACTAAAATTTCACGCCATTTGCAAACACACCAGACGCATCCTGAAATTATCCAACTGTTTTCCCTTCACAAGGATTCTAAAGAGCGCAAAGTTTTATTAGAAAAATTGAGGAACAGGGGAATTCACAAGCATAACAATGCAGTTTTACAAGGTGGACAAGGGCCCTTGAAAGTGAAGAGAAAGACAAAAGCTAAGGCCGTAGATGGAACATTTATTCACTGTATCTACTGTGAAGGAATGTACGTTCAAAAGCAACTATGGAGACATGTCCGTAGATGCCCTTGTAAGCCAGAAAATATGGATATGGATAATCCACCTGGAAGAGCCAAAGTGCTGAGTTTGGCTTTGGCTAAAGAGTCTGCATTCTATCATGAAATCTGAAGTGGTGTTTGTAAGATCATTAAAAGTATGAAACCCGACGATGTTACCTCAGCTGTGAGAAATGACCTGTGTATTATTCAGTTTGCTCAGTCACTCCACAACAGACATGGACAAGACCCCTCAAAATACGACTACATGCGACAAAAGCTTCATGAAGTTGGCCGTTTGTTGATATGTCTGCGCACAAAATATGCAATACATAACCTAGAGGATGCTGTGAAACCTGCTAACTTCCAGAGAGTTGTGCAAGCAGTAAAGACTGTGTCAGGCTTTGATGAAGAAACACGTTCATACAAAAAAACAAGCCTTGCCATAAAACTGGGACATACACTGAACAAAATCTGTAACCTTGTTCATTGCCGAGCACTCATGGCAGAAGATGAACAACTGATGAAGTCGTCAGACGCATTCAAAAAACTGTGCTCATTAAAATGGTCAGAGATGGTGTCTCATAGTGCCCTTAGCACTTAAAATCATGCCAAATACAATAGGCCATTAACATTACCATTCACTGAAGATGTTAAGCTTCTGCATCAGCATCTGAATAAATCAGGAGAAAATGCCTTTAACACCTTGAAAGATGAAGCCAGCCCCCAGACTTATGCAGAACTTGCAAAAGTTACACTTGCATAGGTCATTGTGTTCAATCGTAGACGAGCAGGAGAGGTTTCAAAGATGCACCTACGAAGTTTTATGGAGCGTGACACCACCAAGCTCCATGATGATGTTGCCATGGGTTTGTCAACGGTTGAACAGAAGCTCTGCAGCCATTTCACTCGGGTTGAAATCATTGTGAAAAGAGGCCGAAAGGTTGCAGTTTTACTCGCACCAAATGTGGTGGATGCACTGACTTTATTGGCAAGTAAGAGAGAGACATGTGTTGTTTTACAAACAAACTTATTTCTATTTGCAAGACCTAAATCAATGAGTCACTACAGAGGACAGGACAGTCTGCGTGTTCATGCAAGCCAGTGTGGAGCATAGCACCCAGAGTTCCTCAGGTCAACACAACTACGGAAACATGTAGCCACGCTCTCACAAGTCTTGAACTTAAAAAACAATGAACTTGACCAGGTTGCAGACTTCTTGGGCCATGACATCCGTGTTCACAGGGAATTTTACAGATTACCAGCTCCCCCAACACAACTGGCAAAGATATCCAAGCTACAGGTTGAAAAAAATATGGAGGAACTTTTTTTTTAAATAAAGTATTTAAAAGTGTAACACAGATTTATACAATATTAATACATAATACAGAAAGGTACATACCCCAGATACTGGTAGCATACTGGTTATTTAACCAGTATGTATATTTTGTACCAGACTATTCTATAAAATGACATGTTATCTTGTACTCAATTGGTATGTACCTGGTACCTATGCAACCTGGCT
This sequence comes from Garcialebias charrua, assembly GCA_038048925.1. Lineage (NCBI taxonomy): Eukaryota > Metazoa > Chordata > Actinopteri > Cyprinodontiformes > Rivulidae > Garcialebias > Garcialebias charrua. The sequence continues at coordinate 4,496 of JBBPBX010006368.1, forward strand.
TTATAATGAAATGACTAATAACCTAGTTGCCTGGTATGTACCGAGGTCTTTGTTACAATCAAAAAAATGTGTTCAATAAAAAAACAACTGGACTTTTATTTGTAGCAGAAGACGTTTCGCCCTTCATCCAAAAGGCTTTCTCAATTCTAAGAGAAGAGACCTGTCCAGGTGTCCCTGTGATGGACTGGAGACTTGTTATTATTATAACTTGTCAGTTATTATTATTATTATTATTATTATTATTATTATTATTATTATTATTATTATTATTATTATTATTATTATTATATTACTTAAAAATGTGTTCCTGTGATGGACTGGAGACCTGTCCAGGTGTCCCTATGATGGACTGGAGACTTGTCCACGTGTCCCTGTGATGGACTGGTGACTTGTAAATGTGTCCCTGTGATGGACTGGAGACTTGTAAATGTGTCCCTGTGATAGACTGAGACTTGTCCAGATGTCTCTGTGTCCCCCTTCAATGTAGCCAGTCCAAAGTTGGACAGATTCTGGAAAAAGCAGCAATATCTGATCCTAATATGTCAGACACAAGTTTCCCTGTTTTTCCCAGCACTTCAAAATGTTGCTTTTCTCCTGACACAAGGAATATTGGAGAAAACACATTTAAAACATAAGGCAAAGCAGTCTGCATTCTATCATGAAATCTCAAGTGGAGTTTGCTATTTATGAGACTGAGCTGAATGCAGCACCTCAGACTGAGGAAGTCTTTATTTAGGGCCTTGTCATCAAATTTATCAGTGAACTTAAAAGGTATGTGGAGCTTTATTAGTGTTAACAAAAAATACAATTTTTCCTATTTATATAACTAGGTTGAGGAATCTTAGCAAATAAATCCTTTGCAAAATATGACTTTCTTTTGGAATATCGAGGTGAACTGATCACCAAGGAGGAATGTGAGAGGAAGCAACAGGTTTGCAATGAATCGATGAAAGTGTTTTTGTTTGAATTGTACTTTGATGTAAAAACTGTAAAAAAAACTTTGTCGAGGAAGTCTTCTTTTATAAGACTGAGCTGAACATAGCATGTAAGACTGAGGAAGTCATTCGTCCGAAACACGTCTTCAGTCTGAGGTGCTGCATTCAGCTCAGTCTTATAAATAACACCCTCTCACAGTGGATCAACCAGTTTGCAGGTCCTCCTTGATCATGAGAGCAGCTGGTTTTGGCTGTTCAGCAAACTCGTTGATCCACTGTGAGAGGGTGCTATTTATAAGACTGAGCTGAATGCAGTACCTCAGACTGAGGAAGTATTTATTTATAAGACTGAGCTGAGTACAGCATCCAAGACTGTGGAAGTCATTTGTCCGAAAGGTTTCCTCAATCTGAGATGTTGCATTCAGCTCAGTCTTATAAATAGCACCCTCTCACAGTGGATCAACCAATTTGCTGATGACAGCCAAAACCAGCTGCTCTCATGATCAAGGAGGACCTGCAAACTGGTTGATCCACTGTGAGAGGGTGCTATTTATGAGACTAAGCTGAATGCAGCACCTCACACTGAGGAAATCTTTATTTATAATACTGAGTTGAATACATTATCTCCAGACTTGGACAAAAGACTAAACATTTCCAGTTTTTTTTTTTTTGCTTTTCTTTGTGTTGTTTTTTTGAATGTCCTGAGGACCAGACTTAGCTTTTTTGATTATTCTACTAGAATTATTGAGCATTCATCAGGGTATTTTAATTTTAGTATGTGTCTTGTTCAACAAGCTTTCTAGTGTTTTATGTTTTCATGTAACAAATGTGATGCCCTGTGATAAACTTGCGAACCGTGAAAGGTGCACCCCGCCCCTTGCCCTATGATTGCTGGATATGGGCACCGGCGACCCCCGTGACCCAAAATGGAAGAAACGGGTAAAGATAATGGATGGATGTAGAAAATGGGCAATGTTTAGGCTGATGGTCCTCCTTGATCATGTGAGCAGCTGGTTTTGGCTGTCATCAGGAAGTCTTTATTTATAAGACTCAGCTGAATACAACATCTCAGACTAAGGAAGTCTTTATAAGACTGAGCTGAATACAGCATCTCAGACTGAGGATGTCTTTCGTCACTCGTAAGTTAGGGATAACCTGTACTTTACAGTGGGTTGTGGTGAACCGTGTAAAAAAAGTACAATTTTGTTTTAGAAATATGTACAAGTTTATAATGTTAATGTTTTATAATATGTAAATATGTCATCTCAGACTGAGGAACTCTTTCATCGCTCGTAAGTCGGGGATCACCTGTACTTTACAGTGGGTTGTGGTGAACCGTGTAAAAAAAGTACAATTTTGTTTTAGAAATATGTACAAGTTTGTAATGTTAATGTTTTATAATATGTAAATATGTCATCTCAGACTGAGGAACTCTTTCGTCGCTCGTAAGTCGGGGATCACCTGTACTTTACAGTGGGTTGTGGTGAACCCTGTAAAAAAAGTACAATTTTGTTTTAGAAATATGTACAAGTTTGTAATGTTAATGTTTTATAATATGTAAATATGTCATCTCAGAAGTCTTTCATCGCTCATAAGTCAGGGATCACCTGTACTTTACATTGGGTTGTGATTAACCCTGCAGAAAAAGTAAAATTTTGTTTTAGAAATATGTACAAGTTTGTAATGTTAATGTTTTATAAAATGTAAATATGTCATCTCAGACTGAGGAACTCTTTCGTCGCTCGTAAGTCGGGGATCCCCTGTACTTTACATTAGGTTGTGATTAACCCTGCAGAAAAAGTAAAATTTTGTTTTAGAAATATGTATATAATGTTAATATGTTTTATAATAATGTAAATATGTCAACAGAATTTAAGTTTTTATTTTATTTTATTTGAAACATTTAAGTTTTATTTTATTTTAAACATTTGAAGATTTGTTAGTGAATATAAATAAAGTATGTGCCTAATTTGTTTAATAAAATCAGTTCAAAAAACTGTTCTCCTAATGCAGTGTCCTGTCACATTTGTGTGTTTTATGTTAATTTTATGTTAAGTAGGCGGAGTTTAAATGTCCCTTTAAAGACCCCATAATGCATGTTTGTCCTCCTGTCACATTTGTGTGTTTTATGTTAATTTTATGTTAAGTAGGCGGAGTTTAAATGTCCCTTTAAAGACCCCATAATGCATGTTTGTCCTCATAAACCACATTTTTTGACGTCCTTGTAAACCACACTGGAGTCTGGGTGGTAAAACGTGCTGTGAAGCTCCTATCGGAAAGCTAAAGTGACCCAAATTTTTTTCAAAATTTTTAGAGTGCTCTGAGCTTGGTCCCAGGTCGCTAGGACCTCGGGAAGGGGTAGACCCCGTATTACACCTTCGGGCGGGTTTGGCGAAAAAGTCCGGCTAAACCACATTGACAAACCTGTGTGTGTGTGTGTGTGTGTGTGTGTGTGTGTGTGTGTGTGTGTGTGTGGCAGAGAAGGAGATCAGCTGATCAGCTGCAGGAGGGAGCTTCCCCTTCACTTGTGGGCTGCACGCATGTTATTATTAATAAACTCATCAACTGTGACATCAGTCATGGAGCCTTGTTAGATCACCATGGTAACAGAGCCTGAGTTTGAATATATGTATTTTAGTTTATTTTCCTTTATATTTAACAATGCTCTTTGACAGGTTATATGATTTAATTACACCAGGTCTCCCAATTATTGATTCTGTTTTCAGACTTGAGAGATGTTTTTGATGTTCTTTTGACAACTGTTCTTCATGCATAATGGAAAAACAATATAAATACTGCTAATTTAACATTTTGTTGAATTGAAAATATTTCATAACATTTATGGAAAGACAAAAGTTGTGGTCAGACTCTGGAAGCTCACCTGTTTAAGTCATCCGTTTTATTTTTAATATACTGTACCGGTAATTTTGAACCTCCTCTGTTTCTCTTATAGGCTGAGGGTGTGGGTTTACAGTTATTTTTTATTTCAAATTTAATAAAAGGATAGGAAGGTTACTTCCTCCAACCATCATAAACATGCTTGTTAAGCTGCCTTCAGACAACATGTGAAAAAGCTCAGAGGCTGCGAATGCTTTTAATAGAGTGTAAAGTAATATAAATAAACTTTGTTGTAAAGCTTCTAATAATACCAGTGTCTAATGGCGGCTGTGTGTCCTTCAGATGGAAGATGAAGCCATGGCCTCCATGTTGGCAGATTTTAACCCCTGTCCACCTGATGATGAAGATGCCTCAGGACTGAACCGCTCCGGCACCTCTCCACCTGAAGCGATGTGATGTGAATCAATGTGACAGACGTTAGAAAACTATAACATGAGTCATGTTTTTATGTTATAATACCTCAAGCATGAAATTAGAAGTCATTCTTTACTTTGTTCTAAATCTTGTTTTCTTTTTTATGGTTTCTCAGTTTCACTGTGTTGCTGATGTTAGGCATGATGATGTGGAGTGGGAACCCAGTAACAGTGAAGGGAGCAGCATCTCTTTGCATTAACTTGGTGAACCTCCTGAAATCTGTGAATTCATGCAGTTTGACATTCGGATGCATCTTTATTCTTCTTTGTTGTAGCTGTCATCTGTGCTTTCTTATTAAAAGTAAAAGATTCTGTCATGACTAACACACTACACAGATTTTTCTCAGATTTATTTTTCATAATTTCAGCACTACCACCTGCCTACCACTGAAAGATGAAGACAGATAATACCGTTTTGTCCATTTGTCTCTTTTAGTAAAATATTTCATGAGTCACTCGATGTATTTTGATTAAATTTAAAGAAGGTAATTATTGGTTGTACATCTGAAAATGAATAACTTTTGGAGTCATGTCATTTCAAGACGGCTGCCGCCGCTAATCAGCATTAGCCGCCAACACAGCTAATTAACATTAGCCAACATGGCTAATTCATGTTACATGACTTCTTTGACGTTTATATGCATCTTTATTCTTCTTTACTTTTCTTCTTTCTTTGTTTAATCTGTCATCTGAGTTTTCTTAATAAAAGTAAAATATTCTGTTATGATCAATTTGCCAACACAGCTAATTAACGTCAGCCAGCATGGCTAATTGTTAGCCACCAAAATTGATTAACATTAGCTACCATGGCTAATTAACGTTAGCCACCACTGCTTATTGAGATTAGCCACCATGGTTAGTTAATTTTAGCCACCATGGCTAATCAATGTTAGCTAACATGGCTAATTTACATTAGCCAACATGGCTAATTACCGTTAGCCACAACTGCTTATTGACATCAGCCAGTAAAATTAATTAACTTTAGCCAACATGGCTAATTAACGTTAGACAACACGGCTAATTAACATTAGCCTGGTTGCTTATCGACATTAGCCATCACGGTTAATTAAATTAAGCCAACACAGTTCATTAATGTTAGCTGCCACTGCTTATTGAAATTAGCCACCACGGTTTATTAACTTTAGCCACCATGGCTAATCAATGTTAGCCAACGCTGCTGATCAAATTATGAAATAGCTATGCCATTAAATTATGTAAATGCTCAATAAAATTAAATGTCTCATCCAATACAATATTTTTTACAAAAAATATTAATAAATAAAAATCGAAATAACAAGAATTTCATTTAGTAAACAACACACATAAACATACAGTACTTTGTATGGTTTTTTCAAGTCAGTAGCTTAAAGAAATAGTTTTTTACGTTTTTCCAGCTAAATTCCGAAGTCTGGTAGCCCGGTTAAAACCAGACCCTTGTCCTTCACTTCGCTTTGTACTAGGGTCTGGGACTTCTCTCATAGACAAGGATTTCTCCGGCCGATTTTTGACCGGACCAATCAGAGAACAGAAGGCGGATTACCGGACCAATCAGAGAACAGAAGGCGGAGTTTTGAACGACGTCGACTGACGTCGTCAGTTAAAATGGCTGCCGCCACGAAGGAATTTTCATGAAAACAAGGTAAAAAACTATTATTTCTTTGCTGAGAAAAAATATATTTCTTAGCTGACGTTATATCAGAAGTGTTCCTGAGCTTAACAGTTCCTAAATCAATTCACGAAATGGTCAAATCTGCTGGATTTAAGAGGACCTGAGCTCTTCCCCGGCTGAACTGGTTTTCGGTCAACCTGTGCGCGTCCCCGGGGAGTTTTTACCTGAGGTACCCTCACCACAGTTCGCCCCACCGTTGCTACATTTTTCACCTCAGGAGGCCCCTTTTCGTGTCCCCGGCCCGGTACACCATTGTTTACCGCAGTCGTTTGTCCCTAAGAGTCTGGAGTCCTCTAAATTTGTTTTTGTCAAACACAATGCACACAGGACACCACTACAGCCTTTGTATGATGGACCGTTTCGGGTTCTTCAACCAGGTCCGAAACATTTCCTTTTAGATTTAGGGGGTCGTACTGAGACTGTCTGTATCGATAGGCTTAAACCAGCTCATGTTATGTCAGATGATCAGGTTGTTACGGCCCAGGCTCCTCGCAGGGGCAGACCTCCATCCACATTGCTAACGGACTGCGGTCCTTCTTCCAGAGACTCTCAACGTCCATTGGAGCCCGAATCTTCTGCAGACCCTCCTCGTAGCCCTCCACTTCATCAGACTGGTTCTGCAGGGCCCAGGTTCAGCCGTTCTGGTCGTTTGATCAAACCTAAAATGCGGGACTAGTGATGGACCTTACTGGGTGTTCTGGGGGGGCGTGTGTGGTGGACCACTAGGGGGCTCTACTCACACCCAGTGGACCAAAGGCATATTACAGGATCCAAAAAAGCTAAGTCTGGTCCTCTGGACATTCAAAAAAACAAAACAAAGCAAAAAAAAAAACTGTAGAAACGTTTCGTCTTTCGTCCGAAAGACTTCCTCAGTCTGAGAAGCTGTGTTCAGCTCAGTCTTATAAATAGCACCCTCCCACAGTGGATCAACCAGTTGGCTGATGACAGCCGAAACCAGCTGCTCACATGATCAAGGAGGACCATCAGCCTGACGATGGATCGTTAACACCCTGATGGTTGTTTGCTATTCACAGAGGGCTGAGTGATACTAGCAATAACAGCATTGTAAGAGGGGGACAGTTGAACCCGGAGGCCTCCACCTCTGTTTAATGATGGGCGGTTTCTTTTCACAAAGATGGCCTCCTTTACTCCTCTCTCAAACCATTGTTCCTCTCTATCAAGGATGTGAACATCTATTCTGGGATATACTGGAACCGATATTCTATAGAGTGCTACTTGAGTCAGAAGGAAATGGCAGGCTACCAACACATATGAATTCAGCTAACATTAGTCTCTTATTAAAATCAGGCAAAGACCCAGTATTACCTACCAGTTATCGTCCAATTTCTCTTATTAATGTAGATGTTAAAATAATTTGTAAAGTCTTATCAAAAAGACTAGAGAAGATAACTCCTGTTATTATACATCCAGACCAAACCGGATTCATAAAGGGAAGACACTCGAACACAAACACTCGCAGATTATATAATGTAATAGAGTATTCGTATTTTAAAAATATTGAAACAGCTATTTTTTCTTTAGATGCTGAAAAAGCATTCGATAGAGTAAATTGGAATTTTTTATTTGCTACCTTAAATAAATTTGGTTTTGGGAATTACTTCATTAACTGGTTAAAAATATTATATAGTTCACCAACAGCGTGCGTCAGGACAAATAATCAATTATCTTCAAGCTTCTGTTTACAGAGGGGCACCAGGCAAGGTTGCCCACTTTCACCAGCATTATTTGCTATTTTTATTGAACCTTTAGCAGCAGCAATAAGGCAAAGTGCTGATATTAAAGGAATAAAGGGTAGAAACATAGAACATAAAATTAGTCTTTATGCTGATGATGTTTTGCTTTTTCTTGAGAACTCAGGAAACTCAATATCTAATGTTATCAAGTTAATCAACTCATTTTCAAAAGTTTCTGATTATTCTATAAACTGGACAAAATCTACAGTGCTTCCGATAAATTGTGTGTTTAATAATTCTCTTAATGAAAGACTACAATCAGGTAATATTAAATATTTAGGTGTTAATATCTCTCCTAAATTGGAGGATTTAATAAAATTAAATCATATCCCACTATTAAAGAAAATTGAAGACGATCTTACTAGATGGAGATCTCTACCCATATCACTTATGGGAAGAGTTGCCTCAGTAAAAATGATGGTGCTGCCGAGAATAAATTATTTATTCTCAATGATTCCAAATAAACCTTCAAATGAATGGTTTAAGTCCCTGGACTCTTCTATATCTAAATTCCTTTGGAACAATAAAACTCCGCGTATTAGTTTAAAAACATTACAAAAATCTAAAGATACCGGAGGATTAGAACTTCCAAACTTTTATTACTACTATTTAGCAAACAGATTACAATATATATCAAAGTGGTTAAAACCGAATGCACTAGATGAAACTTGGATAGATATAGAACAAACTTTATGTAATAATATTAGGATTTCAGATCTACCATTTATCAGTACAGATTTAAAAAGACATGTCTGCTTTAAGAGCATCAATATTAGCTCATCTCTGACAGCATGGTGGGAGTATCTGAAAATGACAAAGTCTTCACTACTCCCATGTAGACATACACCTCTCTGGAACAATCCTGACATTCAACAAGAAAATAATATGTTAAATTTCCCAGGTTGGAGAATGAAAGGTATTGAATGTCTGGAACACATATTTGAGGGTATAGACTTTATTCCATTTAATAAATTAATAATACAATATGACATTGATAATAAATATTTCCTACAATACCAACAAATTAAGTCAATTGTAAAAAAGAAATTTAAGCTTAATAAAACATTGTTGGAAACACCAACATGTGTGTTAGAGTTTATTAATTTTCAACCACCCAAATTATTATCTAAAATATACAAAAAATTGTCTAGGATCGATGACTCGATATCACTACCTGTTGAAAAATGGGAGTCAGATTTATCAATCAACTTTGAACAAAAAATTTGGTCTCAAGTATGTTCAAATACTTTTAAATTGACTAGAATCTCCAATTTACAATTAATACAATATAAGGTTCTCTATAGAGTACATTATACAGGGCAGCGAATGTTTAAGATGGGCTTTATACCATCTAACAAGTGCTCACAGTGCATAAGTAATACACCTGATGATTATATTCACGCGCTCTGGTTCTGTCCACCCGTTCAGAGGTTCTGGGTACAGGTATGTGAAGACTTGTCTAAATGTTTGAAAATTAATATCCCACTCTCTCCATCTGTTTGCTTATTGGGTATCTTTGAAGATGTTATACTAGAAAAAAATACATCCTATATGCTTTTCACTGCCTTATGCATCGCAAAGAAAACCATACTCGTAAATTGGAAAAATAAAAATAATCTTAGCATTAATCAGTATAAAAATCTTCTGTTAGATCATATTAGTCTTGAAACAGCATCTGCCGACACATTGGATCAACCTATTTGGCATTCTTTGATCGGCTCCGTTACGTAGTGAGGGTGGGGGGTCTGGGATGTGGCCTTGTGGGGCATTGGGACTGGAGGGGGGGGAGGTTGGGGTTTGGGGCGCCGGGGGGTTAGGGCTGCTTGGGCGGGGAGGACCTTGTCTTCGACCTGGGGAGGACCGGGGGGGTTCTGGGGGATATCTACTGGGGGCGGCATGCGGGCCCTCGGGTGGTCGGTGGCGGCGGTCATGGGTCGCCGGTCGGTGACCCGGCTGTGCTGGGGTGGTTTCGGGGTGGGTGCCGGGGGCTTGGGACTCTGGGGGCGTGTCGTCCCCGGGCTTGGGCCTGGTGGGGGTCGGGGGTCTTGGGCTCTGGCGGGCGGGTCGCCGGGCTATGGGCTGGCTGGCGCTCTGGTGCCCGGCTCTGGCCGGGGGCTCTCGGCTCGCTGGTGGGTTGGGGTTCATGTGCTGGGGGGTGGGTGTCTGGGGGCGTGACTGGTGGCCAATGGGAGGGGGCGGGCAAACCCAGCCTGGGTGTCTAATGTGTTATGTGTTCTGAAAGTTGTTAATATGAAGGGTGGGTATAGTATTTCTTCTGGGGTGGGGATTAAGTGGATGTCCTGGATGATGGTCTTGGACTATACTTGGCCGGTGTGCGGGCCCCGGTTGGGGCCTGTTCTTGGTGCTTCCTGGCTCTGTCGACGGTTGGGCGGGCGCTCTTGGCCGTGCCGTCCATGTGGGATTTTGTGTCCTCTTGGACGGCGGGCTGACTGCGGTTCGCAGGGGTCGTGGCGGCCCTGGTGGGTGTGGGCTGTTGGTTCTGCTGTTGGCGACCCTCGGGGCCGTGTCCCTCTCTGGTCTTGGCTCAATGTCCTGGCGGTCGGAGAGGTGTTTCCTTTACCTCACTCCTTGGGTGGACCTTGGCGAGCTGGGGGGGTAAGCAGGGTCAGCGGGGGAGCTGACTCGCTGTGGGAGCACTGTTCCTGCAGATATTTTTCTCCCCATCCCTCAACACGCACCTCCGCCCTCTTCATCTTAAATTAATACATGTAGGGAATTTGGGTCTCGGGTGTGCTGCAATGGTTTTACATCTCTGTTGTTAAGAGCACCTGGGACTCAATTTTATATACACTTTAGACATTCATTCATAAACATCTTCATAAAAGTCACATATAGGGAATGGAGTGAGCACTATGGCTATGGGTGGCGGGATGACATCAATCTCGCCCCCATGCCTATGCTCACTCAACATTATGCATCTAGACAATTAGGGCCTGGGTTAGAGTTGGAGTGGAGGGGAAACTGGTATAATGCCAGCCTTTGCTCCTTCTCTTTCCCTTTTAAATACACTTTACAACAACACTCACCAACAGTACATTTGGGGACGGGGGTGTGTGTGTCGGGGTCTTGATTTGTTAATTTCAATTTTATTTATTATGTATTTATTTATATATTATTTATTTATTTTTCTCTTACCCCCTGGTTGCCTTGCGGACATTCTGGGGGTGGGCCGTCAGGGGTTGTGCTGGGGTGTGGGGGGGTTCGGGGCCTGCGGGTTCGCCGTGGGCGGGGCTGGCAGTGCGCTCCCTCTGGGGCTGCTTGGACTCGGGTGTCCTGTCCTGTCGGCAGGGCGCGGGGTGTGCCGGATCTTGGACGTCTGCTGCTCTCCACCCCAGAATGAATGGGTCTACCTCCTGGGTTTGGATGTGGGCTGCCCCATGTAGGGAGCAGGTACATGTCTTGGACCTAGGGGGTATAGAGTGTGCATCGGGATTATGAATGGAGCGTGTCGTTATTGTTTGTCTTTCTGTGACTGAGGGTGAGGATGAGGGTGGGTCTGAATGAGTGTGTCTGTGTATGAATGTTTAAGTGTCAGGCTGGGACTTGGACTGCCCCCTCTCTGATACTTCTGAGGCTACCCAGTGTCGCGCTCCTGCCACGTGGCCCCCTGGTGGGTGTTCCTCTGCCTACGGGCGTGCTTGGGGCCCTCACTATCTGGGGCTGGGCGCTTGGGCGTTTGTCAGCTCGGCCTGGTGGCTGCCTGGTGGGGCTCGGGTCCTCTGGTCCTGTCAGGTCTGGACCTGAGGGATGGGCGTCCCCGGTGCCCGAGCCTCGGTGACCGGCCCTGGGGCTACGTCGGTGCAGCGGGCTCCGGCGGGGGCCTGTGTATTGTCGCTGTTGACCCCGGGGGGTCATTGTGTGTGGTCCCTGGTGGGGTTCGTCCGGTTCTTCCACTTGGTCGGATCTGGGGAGTGGACGAGTGGCTCGTCCTGTTCGGGTGGTCCTGGGGACTCTGGGCTCGGGGTCCTTCCTGGGGTCTTGGGCTTTGATCGCCCCTTCGTCTGTCTCGGGCTTTGGGGGGACGGGTCTCTGATGCTTCACAGTCGCTACTAAATGTTCTATTGGAGGAACCTTATTCACTTATGCATGCTCACAACCACACACAAATGGATGCAGGGATGTATAGTAGATGTATGTAGATGGGTATATAAATGAATATAAATATATATGTATGTATATTGTATATATATTTGTAGGTATGGGTATGTGTATTTATAGAAATCTTTTGCAAGGTCATGAATATTATCAGTCTTTATGCTTGTATGTTTCGTTGTTGTGTTCTGTCATGTGCTTTGCAGGATTGTGGACGGAGGTTTGGTGTGTTTGCCTTGTGCTCTTTCTGTGGACAATTGTTGTTTTGTTGTCTCACTTTCTCTTTTCTTTCTTTCTCTCTATTAAAAAAAAAAAAAAAAATACATATTGGAGTGAGAGGATGGCTATAAGGTGTGAAGGGAGGCCATCTATAAATGGGAAAAAAAAATACATATTGGAGTGAGAGGATGGCTATAAGGTGTGAAGGGAGGCCATCTATAAATGGAAAAAAAACAAAAAAAACATTCTAATTACAATCTGTGTATGCAGCATCGGTAGACGTGGAAAAGGTGTTCTTTGAAACCTGAAACTCTTAAGTGCACATGCGTAAAAAAAGTTCTAAATGTTCTAACGTTTCTCTCACGAGAAAACTGCCAAAACAACATCCGCAATTGTCATTTCTTCTTCTATGGATTGTAGAAAGCCGTTATGTTATGCGTCATACGGTGCAAGCGCCAGGGATTCCTTGACAGAAAATATCCATTTTTTTCTGTTTACACGACACCAGAACGTTTTTGAACCATTGCACTCTGAAAATCGTTCTCAAATTGTGCCATTGTTCGAGAAAACGTTAGCTATTTTCGTGTAAATGAACAGTACAAACGCGACGAAACTTCCATTTTCACCAGAAACCGTTTTCGTGTAAACACGGCCTTCATTAGATTGCTGCCATCTTACTGCATCTTCAGTCTCAAAACCTTTAGTGGTTTATGTAAACGCAAAGTTCTAAACCTTTACACTGCTGTCTGTTTTTGCATTACGTGGTTTATTTACATAGAATTTTATTATTTGCAAGTGCATATAAGAGCAACTGCTAGCTGTAGCACTTTTAGTTCAGCTTTAGGTAAAAAAAAAAGGTGTAATACATAGTTATGAGGTGTAAAGTTTTATAAAATGGTGAACGCATGAATCACTTTGAAAGTTTTGGGACTGGAGTTCATTTTAAAATGGAAGAAACCCCACTTTAGATTTGGCCCTGCTCAGGCTACCGTAGATGGCACATCATTCTAGTCAGAGTTAAGTAACCAATATTTCTTAAAGCAATTTATAACGGGTAAAATGTTTCGAAACCTAAGTATCTCACTGGGCTACAACTGCAAACAAGGGAGTCTGCAAAATGTTTCCTGGGAGTTCTCAATAACTCTGCATTAATCATAGTTCACATTTTTCAGCTTGAATTTTGAACGTATTCAACAAATTTCCCTCAAAATAGTAATCGCACGTGTCTCCAACTTGTCTCAAGGCCTTCTCAGTTGTGACCAAATCTTCCTATCTTCACTACAAAAGTGTACACCAGTAGATTCAATTTTACACAGGTGTGTCTACCAAGGTGTGTACAAACTAGTGAGCCAAAACAAGCATGGTGTGTACTGAAATGCAGGGCCGGACGCAAAATTTGGTTAGGGGCTCTCTTTATCTGCTAATAATGTGGATTACTGCAGTCAACCGTCAGATGACCAGATCATTCACTCACCTAACATAAACTCATTGCAACTCTGACAGCCCTGTTTACATTATCCTTTATGTTTATATGTGGTACTAAAAGGGAGAAAAAAAACCAGTATGCAATGTATTTTACAGCAAAAGTGTCATCTGCTGATCTGTTCATGTTGCTGCTGATCTGTTTCATGTTGCTGCTGACAAAAATCTGTTTCATGCTGCTGTGTTCATTCGTGTTCATCTGCTCATACAGACTCATGTTTGTGCTACTGTTGGGAGTAATGTTTTTCTATGATATCTAGTGTATTTTTAGTTGATGTTTTTCTTAGTTCATATCTTAGATGTTATTACTGTTCTTCTGGGACCCTGTGTACATAATCTCGTTTCATCACATGTACCACATGTGGTGCGAATGACAATAAAGAATCTCTGACTCTGACTGATCTGCTTTATTAACTTTGGTTCTAAAGAACTGCAGCAGTAATGTTCAAAATAATTTGTAGTGCAAGATCAACAACAAACAACAGATAAAATAACTTGGATGCATAAAAATTAATTGTGCAAAAACAGACAAAATTAAATAAAAATAAAAACTATCAAGGAAAATTATCTGCATTTGTTCATTTACATCTAAATAATGTAAATGACTAGCCTGGCCCTCGCCTTCCTGCACAGCTCCGCTCAATTCTCATTTCCCTTCACTGCACAGTCTGGGATTCCTCCCATAGACAACGATTTCTCCGGCCGATTTTTGACCGGACCAATCAGAGAGCAGAAGGCGGAGTTTTGAACGACGTCGTCATTCAAAATGGCTGCCGCCACGAAGGAATTTTCAATAAAACAAGGTAAAAAACTATTATTTCTCTGCTGAGAAAAATATATTTCTTAGCTGACGTTATATCAGAAGTGTTCCTGAGCAATCAGAGAGCAGAAGGCGGAGTTTTGAACGATGTCGACTGACGTCGTCATTCAAAATGGCTGCCGCCACGAAGGAATTTTCATCAAAACAAGGTAAAAAACTATTATTTCTCTGCTGATAAAAAATATATTTCTTAGCTGACGTTATATCAGAAGTGTTCCTGAGCTTAACAGTTCCTAAATCAATTCACGAAATGGTCAAATCTGCTGGATTTAAATAGTTTCGGTTTGACATTTTCCAAACAGCCTCGGGTGCGCTACGAAAATAAATGATAAAAAATCGAATTTTATCTCAAATGTTTTATCTAGGCCAACAGTCAGTAAATTAGAGCCATATAATTACACACTGGTGGCAGAAAAAATATCCACCGAGTGGTTTCTGAGCAATTTATCTGATAGCCTGGACCTCGCCAGGCTAAACTAACAAAACTCCACCTTCTGTTCTCTGATTGGTCCATTCAAAAATCTCCAGGAGAAATCGTTTTCAATGGGAGGAATGCCAGACCCTAGTCCAAAGCGAAGTGAAGGACAAGGGTCTGGTTACAACCAGGCTAGTAAATGACCAGTTACTTGAAATCCTGTAAAATTGTTTAAAAAATTAATTTAAAGTTAAGCAATATTCTTAAAACTATGTAAATGTATGCAACAATTTGAAAAACTGAACTTAATATATTAAACAACTTTTAGCCACATTTGACCTGTTTTTGTTACTTCTTCCTCAATACTTCACAAACTTCCTAAATCCTGTGCTGCCACTTAGGGGGCCCCCTAGTGGCCCTGGGGCCCTAAGCAGCCGCTTAGTTTGCTTATGCCTTGGGCCAGCTGGTGTTCTGTCTGTTAGTGATAGCCATTAGATTGTCATGATTTTAGCATGCACGTGCTTTCTGTCAAAAGCCCGCGACCTTCAGATTAGCCATCTGTTTATCATACAAAACAAGATGTACACAACAAGATATGAAAAAAAGCAAGAACGGACACCGGCCCTGCTGAAGTGGACAACAAAATGTGCAGGGCCAAACAATTTTGCAAGCCATTTGCACGCTAAAAAAGTATTTATTTCATAAACTTTAGATGCATGTCATGCTGGTTGCAAACACTCAGAATTAAGTGAAACAAATTAGCAAAAAAATCACCTATTTTGAGCCGCAAACTAGTCTCGTGACATATTTTGGAACAGCTCTCACTTTAAAGGTTGTACAAACCGGATTCCCAAAAAGTTGGGACACTAAACAAATTGTGAATAAAAACTGAATGCAATGATGTGGAGATGGCAAATGTCAATATATTTTATTGTAATAGAACATAGATGACAGATCAAAAGTTTAATCTGAGTAAATGTAACATTTTAAAGGAAAAATATGTTGATTCAAAATTTCAGTGTCAACAAATCCCAAAAAAGTTGGGACAAGTAGCAATAAGTGGCTGGAAAAAGGAAATTGAGCATATAACGAACAGCTGGAAGACCAATTAACACTAATTAGGTCAATTGACAACATGATTGGGTATAAAAAGAGCTTCTCAGAGTGTCAGTGTCTCTCAGAAGCCAAGATGGTAAGAGGATCACCAATTCCACCATGTTGCGCAGAAAGATAGTGCAGCAATACCAGAATGGTGTTACCCAGCGTAAAATAGCAAAGACTTTTAAAGGGGACCACAGATGCAAAATTCACTTTTTAATGTTTTTTTTACTCAACTTTGGGTATTTACTTCATAAAAAAACAGTCCTTGTGCCAAAAAAATGCACCCAGTGGTTTATTTACTCTAAGTAGATTTATTTATTTTTGATAAATACACCTGGATTCACACTTCCTGCAGTTATTGACGTCACAAGCCGTAGCCAATCACCTCAAACCTGAGTCCAGCCCCTCACCTAGCAACCCCTGGTTAGGCTCAACCCACTTCTGTATTAAACACATGACTGTTGTTTTTCATGATTTCATCTCATCTTTTGTTTATATGTTCTTAATTTCATGTGTACAGCACTTTGTTGCAGCTGTGGTTTTTTTAAATGGCTTTATAAATAAAGTATAATTGTTATTTTTATATTTTAGTTCAATTTTTAGTGTATTTGCGATCGCTCCCAACGCGCAGCCGGCAAAAATTAAACGAGCGGACCCCCGGCGTAGGGACCAGCGGCAACGGGACACTCTTCTGGCGCGATGGAGCGGAGCTTCAACTGTACAGCCTCGCTGCAGCCTCGCAGCAGCCTCGCAGCAGCGAGGACCTTCTCCTTACGGATTAATTTACGGGAGACACTTGGTGAACTTTGTGTTGTCTTGACTGGAACAGCGATAACTCCCAAAATCTCCGCGTGCAACGAGCGGAGCTGGCGAACACCGGAAGAGGAACAAGCTAACATTAGCATCGGATTCGGGTGGTCTCATGCTAAAAGGAGCAGCAAATTGCGGCGCGCTCAGACGGGTTTCGGTAAGTTATCTTAAGCTAGCACTAACAGTAAGTCAAATGAGTAATAAAAAAAGAGCTAATTTTAAAACAACAACACATTACAGATACTGGCTGTTACAGAGGGCGTAAACAGATCGTTGAAGGGCGTGGACTTCAAGAAACCGGTCGTTCAAAACGAAAGTTAAAAATGGCAGAATTAAAAAGGTATACTCTGATGCATGCTCAATAATCCAGGTAGAAAAATCTAAAAAAGCTAAGTCTGGTCCTCTGGACATTCAAAAAATAAAACAAAACAAAGCAAAAAAAAATGTAGAAACGTTTCGTCTTTCGTCCGAAAGACTTCCTCAGTCTGAGTTGCTGTGTTCAGCTCAGTCTTATAAATAGCACCCTCCCACAGTGTTGCACAACCAGTTGGCTGATGACAGCCTGAAACCAGGTGGAGGCCTCCGGGTTCAACTGTCTCCCTCTTACAATGCTGTTATTGCTAGTATCACTCAGCCCTCTGTGAATAGCAAACAACCATCAGGGTGCTAATGATCCATTGTTAGGCTGATGGCCCTCCTTGATCATGTGAGCAGCTGGTTTCAGGCTGTCATCAGCCAACTGGTTGATCCACTGTGGGAGGGTGCTATTTATAAGACTGAGCTGAACACAGCAACTCAGACTGAGGAAGTCTTTCGGACGAAAGACGAAACGTTTCTACATTTTTTTTGCTTTGTTTTGTTTTATTTTTTGAATGTCCAGAGGACCAGACTTAGCTTTTTTAGATAAAAAGAGTATAATTAATTATCTAAGAATTATTTTGTGTATTAAAATGAATTAATATTGTCAAGATAGCACACAGACATAACATAAAAATTTTAAATACCTATATGTGGTCTCCTTTAAGTTATCATCATCAACCGTGCATAACATCATCAAAAGATTCAGAGAATCTGGAACAATCGCTGTGCGTAAGGGTCAAGGCTGTAAAACTACTGGATTCAAAGAGGAAGCCTTTTCTAAGCAAGCTCCACAAGCTCAGACGTTTGCACTGGGCCAGGGGTCATTTAAAATGGAGTGTGGCAAAATGGAAGACTGTTCTGTGGTCAGATGAGTCACGATTTGAAGTTCTTTATGGAACACTGGGACGCCATGTCATCCGGACCAGAGAGGACAAGGATAGCCCAAGTTGTTATCAACGCTCCGTTCAGAAGCCTGCATCACTGATGGTATGGGGTTGCATGAGCGCTTGTGGCATGGGCAGCTTGCATGTCTGGAAAGGCACCATTAATGCAGAGAACTATGTTCAGGTTCTAGAACAACATATGCTCCCATCTAGACGTCATCTCTTTCAGGGAAGACCCTGCATTTTTCAACAAGATAATGCCAGACCACATTCTGCAGCAATCACAACATCATGGCTACGTAGGAGAAGGATCCAGGTACTGAAATGTCCAGCCTGCAGTCCAGATCTTTCACCTATAGAGAACATTTGGTGCATCATAAAGAGGAAGGTGCGACAAAGAAGGCCCAAGACGATTGAACAGTTAGAGGCCTGTATTAGACATGAATGGGAGAGCATTCCTATTTCTAAACTTGAGAAACTGGTCTCCTCTGTCCCCAGACGTCTGTTGAGTGTTGTAAGAAGAAGGGGGGATGCCACACAGTGGTAAAAATGGACTTGTCCCAACTTTTTGGGGATTTGTTGACGCCATGAAATTTTGAAACAACATATTTTTCCCTTAAAATGATACATTCTCTCAGTTTAAACTTTTGATCTGTGATTTGTGTTCTATTCTGAATAAAATATTAGATGTTGGCACCTCCACATCATTGCATTCAGTTTTTATTCACAATTTTTTTAGTGTCCCAACTTTTATTGGAATCCCGTTTGTATTGTCACGCGACAGGGATGTCTACGTATTTCTAAAGAAGAAAAAAACACACACACACACACACAAATGAAGGAACTCGTAAAAACTAACCTACAGTTACAGTCATTTAAAAAGTAGCTTATACCTTTTTTGGTCGCATTTGTTTGCGTTAACGGACGCACGGATGGAGGCCACGCCCCCACCGCGGGAGCAGGAGCTGCTACCACCAGGCTGCTGCTCAGAGAAAGCAACGCAGCGAAACAAGGCTGAGAGAAAGAGGGCAGCATGGCGGGTCTACACGACTTCCACCAGGGCAGCCACTGTCACAGAAAAACGTGGATCAATATACTATTAGGAGTACTACAAATACTTCTACCTATTATCCACCACGGAGGGGCTCAGCTGCAAGGTTTGTGTATTATTACTGTTGGAGGGTGGAACGTGAACGCGACCCGTTGATGGGCGAACAAACAAGTTAGCTACCAGACAGTGACAGCGTTTCACTACAGGGAACCGAGCTAAAACTGTGCTTTTTAAACTCTTTAATGTATTAATAAAATATCGTATACGTGTTTGATGTAGTATACATTGATGTACATCAGCTGCTGTTTACCAGCACGCAGTAGTTGTTGTTTTTTCTTTTGCTAGCTGCCTGCCAGCAGTTGATTTTTAACGAAGCTGCAAGTTGCTCCGGCAGGAAAGTCCTCCGCTTAAATAAGTGGGCTTTTAAGTGCTACTTTTTTTGATTGTGAGTGCAATGAATTCGCAAAATATTTTATTAGTCTTTCCACGTTGCTAAACTGGTTTCCGGTGCATCAAGATTGGAGATTTGTTCTAAGTTCGTTAGCAACTAAGCTAACTGGCTAAACAAGCAGCTAGCAAAAAATAGTCAACCTTGCCGACGTGAAGTCGTTTCTTTAAAATATTTTTGGGATTAATTAACCATCCACTCCCTTGTAGTTACCTCGTTTGTAATTACACATAAATTATAATGACTCTGGCTGTTTGTATTATTTGCTGTTTTTTGTGCATTTGCAGCCCAATTCACAACAGTGAATAATTTATTTATTTTGTTATTTCAAAGCTCTGAGTCAGATGTCCACCAGTGTGGTTGAGGTCTGGCAACCAGAAGAGGCAGACCCATTTGTCCCACTTCAGGTAAAATCTTTTTTTATTTTCTTTTTTCTTTCATGGGTGTGTTTGCATGGAGGAGGAACTGAAATGGAACTAAATGCAGAACACTGCACACAAAACTTCTAAATACAGACCTGTGGAGGGTTAAAAACACTGACGTGCACATGTCTGTGCACAAATCTCACAATTATCAAGCAGCTAAATGAAACACCCTCAGAATAAACCATAGTGGACTACTTTGCAGTATATTTGCATGCATGACTGGTTCAGTTAATGTCTTTTGTGCAGACTTTTTTCCTTTTCTAGGATGGGGCAACCGACTGTTTTACCCTTTTAAAATACATTTATATTGGTTGTGTAACTGTAGAGCACAGAGGTACACACAGAAGCAATTTAGTGTTTACACACAACCTGTCATGAGGTCACCAGCTGACTTCTCATGTCACCTGAGCAGTGTGTGGCATTATTTTTGCAGGACTCTAAAGAGACACTGCAGGTTGTTTGGTTATAATCTTGTAAGTAAAGATATTTATTAAGTTCCTACCACTCAGCCGAATGTCAGTTTTTGTGCAGAAATGCAAGTACTGTTTAATAATAAAATTAAAAATGTCCTGCTGTCCAGCACTAAGTTAATTTTTGCCACTGCATTTATTACATTTCACTCATCTCTGCCTTTACGTTCAATTAGCAGAATCAATGACTGTTAGGTGTCATATTTAACACTGAATGGAGCGACTGTCTCATTTACATGGGCGGCATGAAACAGAGCGTGACATGGGTGTCTTGACACACTCCTGTTGCTGGTAGACAGCTTTGCAAGTAGTATATTCTGTTAAGGTATTATTTAAGTCGCAGTCCTTGACGTATTGCATCAGCTAACGCAGTGTTTTTCAACCTTTTTTGAGCCAAGGCACAGTGTTTTCATTGAAAAAATCACGAGTCACACCACCAACCAAAATTGTAAATAAAGATGCTCTGTATCCGCCTATATTAAATATATAGTCATTATCAAAGTGTCTTGGAATAGGAATGAAATAAACAGCTTCTCACCGCATACCAAGCACAACGGAGTCTGTGTCGTTGCGTCCCCGGTAAAAGTAAATCCAAACGAAATGTAACTCTCACTGTACTGTCTCGAGCTCACGGTATCTGCCTTCTTCTGATATCCACTTATACTAAGGCCTACATCTGGGTCCGAATTTTGTCCAGGGACCAGATCGGAGTTAGTATTTTTTCTTTTCAAAAACTTTTCCATCACTGTCATAGTCTTGCTAGCAGCTAGCTAGAATGCAATGCTGTCACTGCTACATGTCACGTTCATGCATCACTACTTCTCTTGTTTTAATGTGCAATGCTATGTTCCATACTGCCATCTATCTAGCGATAAGGAAATTACATGATTACGCCGCTCTTAATAAAGAGCCGCGTAATCAAACGCCGCTCGTGTAATAAATTATTACATTTTATATTGATTTATGTGTCAGTACATATAAATTGAAGACACTACTACAGCACAGACACTCGAAAATGGCATATTATCAGATAATTAATTTGTTTAAAAAACTCTTTTTAGACCAGTTAAGTGAAATTGTATAATTTCCACAGCACACCTGACGACACTAGTGTGCCGCGGAACAGTGTTTGAAAAACACTGTTCTAACACACATGACAGCGACAGGCTCCAGACATGCTGTAGGCCCCGCGCTCACACACACACACACACTTTGAGGGGTGTATTTAGATCAGATTCTTCACAAAGTCTTGGTGAACGCTCTGCTCAGATGAAAGGAGATGTGTTCTGAAGGAGAAGGGAGCAGGGCGGATCCTGGGGGATGAGTGTGTGTACTGAGAGGAGGCGAGGAAGAGCAAACACCTGGAGTGTCAGTCTCAAGGCTACGCCCCTGGCGACAGGGCCTCGCTGCAGAGGTGGCAACAAACGCACGCGTTCAAACGCTCCAGGAGAGACGAGCAGAGCGAGGCAGGAGAGGAAGAAACAGAGCGAGGAAGGTTTGGGTGCGTCTCTGGGAGAGGAGGAGAGAAGTCGGGCAGGAGCTGCCACCGTTCTTCAGCGTTCAGCGATCAGGACGTGTTTACGTGCTCTGATCAAAACTGTGCGGAGGTGATATAAACATTGTTAGGGAAACACTCTTAACAGGCCTCTTTCAAGCGCCAGGCTGGGTAGGAGTTGGAGCGCACAGCATGGGGAGGTGTCACAGGCAGATCAAAATATAGCAGCGCTAATGAAACACTCCAGTGGATTGACGTCTTGGCTTTAGGGGCCTCATAAAAGAAGAAACGTCACTTCAATCACTTGCATCAAGAAGTTTCATGTGCTCAGAGTTCACTGTTGAGTTGTTGTGTGAACACCAACAAAGCTTTGGATTGTCATGAACTCTCACATGTGTCGTGGTTATTTGTTGTCGCCCGACTCTAAAGGTGAAGTAGACGTGAAGTGCAACAGGCCTTCATCTCCACCACCCGCTTCGGATGTTATCATCCATAAAATGGCCCCTATCAATTATTATCACCCCCATTCGTAGCGCTCAGTATGCCGCTACTGTACCTACTAGTAGGTTTAAAGGTACGCTGTCACCGTTACAAGCGATGACAGCAGGCTCCGTCTTTAGCTATGTGGTTAGGTTTAGAGCAGGGGTGTCAAACTCATTTTGATCTGGGGGCCGCATACAGCTAATCTGATCTCAAGTGGGCCAGACCAGTAAACTCATTCCAAAATTACATAGAACAAACCGTAAGTCCACTTTTTTCTTTGTATTAGTGCAAAGAAGAAATAAATTATAAAAATCTTAATTGTCCTTTTACACTTTTACTCAGTTTAACATTTATTTAAGACTTAAAACACGTTAAAAAACTGATCACAGTGATTGCACGTTTTAAAACATTTAGTCAACAAACAGTTTTATAGGAAGAAGTCCATTTTTCTTGAAAAATCCGACACTCTGTGTCCACTTTTCTCTTTTTTGACAAGGACATTCCGCTGATGAGGGTGCCCGGCTGTCCGTTCCAAGAGAAAAAGCGGGTAAAGCCATAGATATCATACGGGTAAAGCCAGAGCCATATAAAGTGAGAGTTGCGACACTTCCATAGAGTTCCATTGTAAGAATGGAATGCGGAAGTCACGTGGGTCATGGAGGGGGCGATTTGTTCCATGGCTCTGGTTACAGTCTGAAGCTGCCTGCAGTAGCGCTCCGTCGCCGCCAGAGGGCGCAGCTCCACAAGGTTTCCATAGCCGTAGTTTGGAACGATTGACCGCCTGTCGGCAAGATCAAAGCATGTCGGAACTCTCTCTATATATGGCTCTAGGTAAAGCGATTGAACTGACTAAAACACAGCGCCTCTAGCGGACAACATAGGAACTGCAGATTTTAAAGCAAATAACGTTTATTCCTTTTTTTAATAATTCAGATTTATCCTCAGGCCGACTAAACCCCCTGGTGGGCCGGTTCCGGCCCGCGGGCCGTATGTTTGACACCCCTGGTTTAGAGTAAAGGGTCTTCGGTTAGGTTTAGGGTCTTGGTTAGGTTTAGGCACAAGGGTAACTGGGTTAGGTTTAGGGTTGGTCCTCTGGATCAGGTTTAAGGTTAGGTTTAGGAAAACGGTTACATAAGCTGAAAAAAAACAAAAACGCTACACTTCCAGGTTTACGGAAACACGCTGCCTACTCACAGTGATAACAACGCTGATAACGTTATGTTGAACATGCTAGTAGGTAGATTGTGACCTATTCGCCGCTACGAATGGGGATGATAACAGTTGATAGCGCCCATAAAATGGACTGACAACATCCGAACCCGCTGTCTCCACCAGTAGGGACAGGAGGATAACTGATGTGTGACCAGATGTTAACCATATCCAGCTACAACAACAGGTCACATGTGTAGCTGCTGCCACTGTGCCCCCTCCCCTTCTCACATTCATTGACTCCACCACCGTTGGCCTGCTCTGATTGGACCCTGGGCCTTGTCAGCATGCACCCACACATCGAGGGAGAGGCCCTTTCAAATAAAACGATAGGAGGAGAAAATGTCTCGCCATGAATAGTAATAACTGCATTAAGATTAACGAGCGTGGCGTGTAAAGAATAATTGCATCTGTCAAAAGATTAAAAATACATGAGCTGTAGTGTTTGTTGGGGTGGGGGGGCGGTGGGAACGCTCACTGTTGTGTTTGAGGGGCAGAGAGAAGAGAAGTGGGGCCACAGCCAAACGACTGTCCTCCAGTGTACCTGGAGTCATCCATTCTGCTGAGGGGGTGGGCAGGAGAAGTGGCGAGGGGGGTGGGATGACCTTGGACACCAGCAGCAGGATGTACAGTGACAAACAGGTCCAGAATACTGTAGACCACTTACAGAGGCTGCACGCTGCAAGGAAACTGTGAGATCTGTGGTCTGGCTGCAGGTGATGCAGCGTGATGGATTGTACCACTGACCTGATGCCAAATAACTAACTTTTCACTATCTGTCCTTTGAAGCTGACTGAAACCTTATCCTGCACACCTTCAGTTACCATAATTTACAGACTATTGAGCACATCTGAATATAAGTCATGCCCACTAAATAAAAATATAATAATTTTGTACATATATACAGTAAGTTGCTCTTGTCTATAAGCCGCGGGTGTCCATGTTGTAATATGAGATATTTACAAATAAAGATTTTTTAAACTTTTAATTAAATACTTACCCGTAACATACAGAAATGCGTGCAGTACAGTGCCTGTAACACAGCTGGTTAAAAAATAAATAAATACAGTAGCTAGGCCTGCCATGATAAAAATTTTGCTGAGTGATTAACTGTCTCAGAAATTATTGCGATAAACGATAATCAGTATTGTTTGAAATTTGACAATAATTAGTAATTATTGTCAAATTTAAGAAGAGATGTTGGTTAATTTGTTTTGGATGTAGTACCTTTTTTTGACCACCCGATGGCAGTATAAGACTGTTTGAACTGAAGGATGGATAGTGAGGGAGAAAGCAGCGTGACTATTTAAGAAAAATGGGAGGGAGGACCTTTGACGTGACATGGGCTGTCTTTGGGTCTCAAAATGGCGGACGCTCGTGTGGTTTGAGCTCTTTAGCATAGCATTTTTCACACAAAGCTTTTAATTTTTTTTAATTAATTGTACTGTTGCTGGAAGATTATTATTGTTTAAACTGATTGTTTGAAAAAAGGGGCAGATATAATAAGATTTATTCTTCTTTCTGCTACCTTTCATTTTTTTATATTTTGTACGTTATCATTTATGGGATTGTCTTGTATTGGTATTTTTTGTAAAAAAAAAAAATGAACAAATTTAATAAACATAAACAATTAAAAAAAGTAAACATGTTCTCAGCTTCTTTTAGCAGAGAAAAACTTTTTACATGAAGGCACGGGTTTCAACCGTGAATTTTGGAGCTTCGACAAGACAGAGTTTTTTTTACTAGGGTCAGCATGTTAGCTTAGCTCATAGCTTAGCTTCTCCGCTTAGCTGCTTTTAATGATCCAAAAACATGATTTTGGATGGTTAAAACAGATTTTAAAGAGAAAGAAAGGGGTCATGAAGAGCACCAGAGTTGAGCTTTTTGTCCTCCAGTGTCTTCAGAAAGAGAGACACAAAGCCGATAAATGAAAATGAGGTTGATCATTTTAATTTATCATACGATTAATTGATTTATTGCAACAGGCCTAACAGTAGCCTACCAGGAAGTCATTGATCAATATCTTCATCTTCCTCCTGCATAATCTTGTGGTGTCCTACTGCTCCATGGAAGAAAAGCTGCTCTGTGCATGCAGGGGGGTATTTCTTCCCTTCCTGTTCTCTCCTCCCCTCCCCGTTTCATTGGTCCACTGTGACCTGTTCAATAATTTCATTGGTCAGATGTTTTAGCCTTTATTTATACAGGTACAGGTTTATACAACCAGTCACAAGGACCCACCCTCCAGGATAGACGTGTATTGGGGAGCTATGTGAACCTCAGGTGTGACGAGGCTAAATGTTTTGGTAGCATGAAGCTCGTTAGCCCATCAAAAAAAAAAAATCCATAAATTAGCTGCAGCATTGTATAAGCCTTGAGGTTCAAAGCTTGTGAAAAAAAGTGGTGGCTTATAGTCCAGAAATTACGGTACTCTTTGAGGTTTGGGTTGTTCACTGTCTTCCAAAAAGAAATGTATCAGTATTGTCTCTGTGCATTTAGTGATTTCTTTAGTCCAAGTGTGTATTTCTTCCAAAGTAATCTAATATTTATCTTGTTAAAGTGTTGTAATTCAGAAATGATGCTTTTTAAATGTAGTTCAGTCTGATAAGAGTTTTTTCTTCTGTTTTCATTCAAAGCAGCTGATTTAAGTTACATCCATCAGTTGCCCTTAGATAAACAAGAATTGTTATAATTTTTGACTCGGGACCAAAAAAAAGCTTTTAGTATAAGGAACGGCTAATCAACCTTAGCAAACACAAAAATGGCTATAACTGTTGTTTTTACTGACACTGAGCTAAAACAAAGTGTGGTAGTAGATGAGAGTCATCCCCAACACAAACTCTACGAGTTTTAGTTTAAAACTTGTGCATGCAAGACAACGGGTGCATTCCTTTAAACATTACTGTGCAAGTCAGCCGATGTGTTTGTAAAAACAGCTGAGTTCAGACGTTCCCAACCTTTTATTAAACAGCATCAGTTTCTGTCAACTGTTCCACAGACGAGTGGGGACGAAGTAGTTCTGCAGCAAATTTCATTTGGACTGGTCCTTGGCCCAGTGACTGGGTCCCCTGGTCTAGTTGGTATTGGCTCACATGTTTTTATGTTTTCACAGGACAGTGATTCTCCCCCACGCAGATGGGTCATGCATGTTTTGCGACACATCCAATAACAGACACTGTAATTACATTTTTCCTTATCTCGACACTAAATTGTCTGAAATGTCTGTTTTCATCTTGTGTGTTGTATCTTGCATGTGCTAGTTGTATTATAGCATCCAGTGGTTTGCTCTGAGTTCTGTCGTGTCTACTGCTGTATTTAATCAATGCTCTAAAGGGTTTGTTCCACTTTACGTTCTTCCTGTAAAAGGTGATCTTCTTATGTTACTTTGAGACAGAGTTTATTCTAATGTTGACACAGAAATATCAGATTAAATATGTACATAATCTGCTTGATCATCCACTTTTAAATCCAGAGTGACTCCATTAAATTGTACATTTTATTTAATCCAGCTCTATGTGTAACTAACTTAGAGTTCAAGTCTGATTTCTAACTTTACACGTGTGTGGGAAGTCATTTTGAAGGCAAAAAACAAAACAAAAACTTGACTATGTAGAGACTAACAAGTTGATGTCCCCTGCTGTTGAGAGATTTGAATAGTGAATGTTTGTAGTCTTCAAGATGAGTGTTTTTCTGGACTGGAATTGAAAAGGGAGTGAAAGTAAACCTTAATGTTTTTGGTGCAAAAATGTTTCAGTGGTAGGAGTTACACTGTGGAAGAACAGAGTTGTTGTTTTTCTTGTCCGAGGCAGCGCAGAGTGACGGATCCTGGTGAGTGGAGGGAGCAGTTTAATCCACCACCAGGAGCAATAGAGGAGCCAGGGGGTGGCCAATGGTGGCCCTGGCCACCATAGTTTAATCTTCAGCCACCCCACTGGCCACCTCAATCATTTGAGGAAACTACTTTTAGGCAATATAAAAACTAAAAAGGGTTTGAGGTTCAAATAAGAAGCAAATGTTTCTGCCTCATGATGAATCTTTTGATTAAGTAAATTATAAAATGTCAGACTCGTAGTTAGAAGTTAGCCGAAGTTAGCCGTCAGAAACTGAGAGACTGATATCACAATAAGCTCATTCTTGACTTGATGTGAGTCCAAAAGTTAATGAGTTGTAGACTAATATCTAATTGTTTTCACCATATTGTTTTTGTACTACTAGTGCTTAGTTTATTTTAAGTTAACATTTTTCTTAGTTCATAGCTTAGATCTTATTACTGTTTTTCTTTTACATTTTAATACTTTTGTTGGATGTAACTGGGACCTTGTGTACACAATTTCACTCCACCACATGTACCACA
This sequence comes from Garcialebias charrua, assembly GCA_038048925.1. NCBI lineage: Eukaryota > Metazoa > Chordata > Actinopteri > Cyprinodontiformes > Rivulidae > Garcialebias > Garcialebias charrua. The sequence continues at coordinate 32,301 of JBBPBX010006368.1, forward strand.
TGTGGTGTGTATGACAAATGAAGAACTTTGAATCCTTGAATTGTTGAATCCTTAGTGTATGCTGACTTTCTGTGTTTCATTAGAAGCCATCCTGTTGGTTGGATGTTTAGCTAACAGATGAACTGGGTTGAATTGAACAGTTAATGTCAAGGTTTTAAGGAAAAATATCACAACATATGTAACAACTGCAGTATGTGTTGATATCAGTCTCAGCTACTACCATGCCAAACTTTAGCTCATATTTTGTAAAACCAAGCTGTAGACGACGTTGTTTTAGCTAATGCCAATTAACTGAGGCAGTCATCTTAAGTTAGGTTGACGTCAAAACTTAATCAGCTGTAATATAGATATTTATGAAGGCAGGTAACAATAGCTGAAACAGTCACGTAGGCTAATAAGAGGTAATGTTTTAACAGGGTTAATAACATCACAAATTGTCTGACCTTTGCAGCGTCTGCAAACTCGCTTCAGCTTAAATGAGAAGCAGCGATAAAGAAAAACAGTGTTTTCCTTCTAAGTTAAGGTCATAAGGAGGTAGGACATGGACTGTGAGCTACAGAAAACACAACAACCACAAATGTAACATGGGGATTAAAATACATGGCAGGTCAAAAACCAGGGTAAATAATTATACATCTTGAAAACATTTTTTCTTCTTCTTACAAGTAAAGGTTGAAACAGGATTAAGAGGCATGGGGTTAGAAAATGAGTTTCTCTAGAATATAATGAATAAATACAGTATAATTTTATGTTGACCCATTTAGATACAAATGAGGTGAATCAGGTTGATTCCAAAGGTTAATCAGTTATAGACATATATCTAATGATGCCTTTGTGGGAGTTTCATTAAAACTTGTTATCTTGAGATATTTTACTAACATAAACTAACATGCACACTCAAAAACAGGGGCTAAAACCTTACTGGGCTGGAATAAAGTAAAAGCTACATGATAGAAAATCAAACGGAATACTTCTTCAAAGAACAGTATTTATTGTTAAGGAAATAACTTCATTCAATGTGCATGTGTGTGTGCATGTGTGTGTGTGTGTATGGTTGGTGCAATATGAAGCAGGGGGACTTCAAGGAAGAAGGGAGACCTTTAAAAGTCAGTTGCCTCCGTGGCTGTTTGTGTGACGCAGACTTTTATCTCGTATTCATTGAATGTGTAAACAGCATTCTCTACTCCTGCCACGAGTGTTTCTCTGATGTGCAAAGAGATTGGGCCGCGGTCTGCTGCCATCTCCTGCAACACAGAGCAATATGCTGATGGATGTGCCTTGGAACTGAAATAACGACCGAATAAACACATAATCTACACTTCCTTCACCCGGACTTACTGCCTCTGATCCTGTTGGCCTCATCAGGCTCCACACAAAGCCAGACATGAGCTGGGGTTTTAATTGGCCCTCCACAATCAACAGCAGAGCTCCTTCAGGAGGCGTTCGCTCCTCAGCTGCCGACACTCCAGGACCTTCTGAAGAGGCCTCACGCAGAGCTCTGGAAACCACTCCCACAACTGAGACTTTGAAAAAAAAAACTAAAAGGTGCAGGTTGTATGTTGTGTTGTATCTGTCGCCATATCCACTGCATCCTTGGCAAAAAAAACAACAATAAAGATGTTTTGGTTTGTGCTCGCTGGAAATGTGGGTCCACTCACACACCAGTACGTTTGACAGAAAACTGATCTTCAGTCGCTGATTTTTAACAGAAAAATGTAAATATTGACAACAAACACACAAACAGGGGCTGAGAAACTTTTCTTTTTGGAAAGGGTGGACAAGGCTTTTTCAGAGAGGAGCATAAAAGGGGCCAAGATGGTGTAGAGGCAGGGCTGCCGACTTGGGACCCAAAGGACACAGGTTCAAACCCCGGCCCCGGCCACTACACACCTTGGGGTGTCTATGAGTGCACACCCAATTCTCCAGCTCCCTTGGCGCTTTCTATGGCTGCTCACTGCACCACCTGGTGGTGGTTGGGTTAAATGCAGAGACGAATTTCGTCTTGTATGGGAAACATACACAGATGACAAAAATGTGACATTTATTTATTTTTATGCAAAAGGAATCTATTCTGTTGCTAGAACCTAAGGAATGCACCAGCTATCATCCATTCAACCTTAGGGAGTCCTCGACTCACGACGTTTCGGACTTACGAACACATCTCATTATAAAAATAAAAAATATATATATAAATGAATACATGTACGGTACTGTACAGTCACCAAGCACTTAGCCTATTTTAAAGAGGAAGGAGTGAGTTGAATTGTCTCCCTTTCACATAAAGGGAGCTAGCTCCCTTTATGTGAAAGGGAGACAATTCAACTCACTCCATCTTTAAAAACTGTGTTAGGATAGTGAGTTGACGTTTCGGACTTACGAACACATCTCATTATTAAAAAAAATATATATATATAAATGAATACATGAATACATATACAGTACTGTACAGTCACCAAGCACTTAGCCTATTTTAAAGATGAAGGAGTGAGTTGAATTGTCTCCTTTTCACATAAAGGGAGCTAGCTCCCTTTATGTGAAAGGGAGACAATTCAACTCACTCCTTCATCTTTAAAAACTGTGTTAGGATAGGCTAAGTGCTTGGTGACTGTACAGTACTGTACATGCATTCATTTATAAAAGAATATATATATATTTTTTTTTTGTATGTGATCCGACTTACGTCATTTTCGACATACGAACGGTCCTTAGGTCCGGAACTCGTTTGTAAGTCGAGGACTCCCTGTATTTATAAAAGTTAGTCTCATTGAAACTCGAGGACTCATTTACAAGAGAGACCTGTTTTAAACAAAGAATGATGACAACAACAATCATATAAAAGCATATAAAATGAAAAGTAATTAAAATAAATTAAATAAAAACTAAACAAAAAGAGCTACGTTATAAAACATAACCATAACCAAAACCATCATAACTGTATGCCAGGGACGTTCAACTAAATTGCTCATGTTTGCAAAGAGCTGGAGTACAAAGCTCGTTCAAATGTACAGTCTACACAAACATGACTGGAAACTATATTTTTCTGTAGTTTTTCCACAATAAGAAAATGTTAATTTTGTGGACTGCTGCTAAAATAAACGTCTCAAAATAGATATTCTGTTTGTGGAAAATAATTACTGCATTTTCTTTTTCTTTTGGCAATATGTATGTTTGCTGGCAGATTTTTCCCATGAAGAATAACCTTCAGTAATCATTTTAGATTGTTTTATTTTTTCTACAAAATTAACAACTTTGTAATCCAGTAAAGTCATTGGACGTGTGTGTGTTTTAATGTGGACGTTATGAGCGGCTGTGCCAAGTTAAAATGAGTCTTTTCCTAATAACTCAGTAAATCTGGTGAGACTCAGACGTCCCAGCTTTTCACCAGCTCTTGAACGCAGCATTATCTTTGTGACTCTGGAGCAGAAAGTCTGAAAAGTCACAGGCAGCTGATCCGTGCACTCGTGTTGACCGATCTGTCCACAGCAGGTGATCAGTGCACGACTATTTGACTATTTCCATGCATGGAATATTCCTACTCGTGCATTTTGAAATGTGCACGTTTGAAAAGCTGTTTATGCATTTGTGCATTGTGTTGTATGATTGTCTGAATGACCAATTTATCTTCATAGTCTGTTAGCAAAATATCACATGAGACACACACAAAAAAATAAAAAAAATAACACAACTGAACATCCATCATCTTTAACTGCTCCTTCCTTTTCGGGTCACTGGTGCCCATACCCAGCCATCACTGTGTGAGAGGCAGGGGACACCCTGGACATGTCTCCAGTCTATCACAGGGACACATAGATACAAATGAGACAAACAACCATTCACTCACACCTAGAGACAATTCAGAGTTACCAATCAGTCTAACATGCATGTTTTTGGTCTGTGGGAGGAAACTGGAGTACCTGGAGAAAACACACGCATGCACAGAGAGAACATGCAAACTCCACCCAGAAAGGCCCCGAAACAGGATTTGAACCAGCAGCCTTCTCACTGAGAGGTGGCAGCTCTACCAGCTGCGCCACATCGCCACCCAAACTGAACGTACATCTAGAAAATATTAACTTCAGGAGTCACCCCTAATCAAGATGGCTGCCACAGCATAACACATACTTTGCTATGATTATATCAAACCTAGAGAGAAAGAGCTCAACTTTGCTGATGTGGTGACTGAGAACAATCCTCAACATCTGCTCCAGCACTAACAGTCACACATCGCATCGGATCAGGTCGTTTACAAGCTTTGACCAGAACAGCAACACCTCCACCGCTTTCACGAGGAGATCATTGTGTAAAACTGGCGTGAAAGGCGGCGGGCGATGTTGAATCCTTGAAGCAATGCTAGGCTTTAGATTGCAGAGGGTGTGGTGATGGTGGTGTTTGTGAGGGTGCACAGCTCTGGTTTTAGTGGGAGACTCACCCGGGGCCTCGATAAGCTGTTTGTAGATTCCCAGGAATGCAGACTCTGCCTCCTTACTGCGCTTGTTCAGAGCAACCACCTGCAGGGAAGAAGACACCAGTGATGTAAACATGGACGTGCACAGCCCTGGTGTTGGTAACATGAAACATCCAGCGGCTTCGGATGTTGTCAGTCCATACAATGGGCGTTATATCAACTGTTATCATCCAAATGTATAGCGGCGAAAATGTCCAATCTACCTCCTAGCATGTTTAAAAGAACTTTATCAGAGTTATTATCACTGTGAGTAGGCAGCGTGTTTCCGTAAACCCGGAAGTGTAGCGTTTTTGTTTTTTTCAGCTTATGTAACCGTTTTCCTAAACCTAACCTTAGACCTGACCCAGAGGACCAACCCTAAACCTAACCAAGACCCTAAACCTAACCAAGACCCTAAACCTAACCAAGACCCTAAACCTAACCAAGACCCTTTACTCTAAACCTAACCACGTAGCTAAAGATGGAGCCTGCTGTCATCCATTGTAATGATGACAACGTACCTTTAAAGGTGCAGTCTGCAGTTTCTGTACAACGCAGCACTTGGAAAATTTTTCAACAGAGAAAGCATTCTGGTCCCTGCCCCTCAGAGCCATGTATGGCTCTGCTCCCCCTTGCTCTCGCTGAAATTCAGCTCAGCTTCCTTTGCTCCGCCTCCACTGCATGTCCTGTCTCAACCACTGCGATGTTCTGTGTTTATATGTTAATAAAACGTTCTAAAAAATAAAATAAAAACATGGAGCGCTGGTCCAGCACACCAGAACACCAGGAAATCTGCAGAGCCTCGCGCAGCCACGTTGAACCCGAGTTTAATTCGCTCGTGACAAATTCATTCATTTCCTCATTTTCAGTCATGGAGTCAGCGGAGGAGGAAGCGATCACTTGACTTTTGGCAAAAAAACAAAAGAAAAGTCCAGATCAGGGATGAAGAAGGGGAATTTAATACATTTGTGTCACATACAAAACAGTTTTGCATCGCTTTGCAATCCTTTGAACGAGAACGTGCGCGGCCGCTGGGGCTGGGACAGGTGGGGGCGTGGGTTAGGAGCGTGAGAAGTGAGAAGCTCTGTTTTTATTGGCTGGTTAACAGCGGGTCACTGTGGCTTTTTATAAATGCTGATAGAGGAGCAAGGGGACTATAGTTTTTTTCAGAGATTACTTTGTCTAACATCAGTCTGTCAGGAGATAGTGACAAAGTGAAGAAATATGTTTAAAATATATTTTTAGAAAACTTAGACTGCACTGCAGAAACTGCAGACTGCACCTTTAAACCTCCTAGGAGGTACAGGAGGGGCAGTCTGACCGCTACGTATGTGGATGATAATAACTGATAATGGCCATTTAATGGTTGATAACATTCGAAGCGGGTGAAACATCAAGTAAGGGAGTTGATCTGCAAAGTGTGACGTCTGAGGCCGGAGTTTTTTCATCCCATCAACCAAGTTCACTATGTGATTCAGAATCGACTCTTTGATACAAACTTTTGGTAAAATCAACTCACAATGCAAGTATTACAGTCATTGAAGTGATTGTTTTACAATGAGAAGAAACTTTCAAAAGCTTATAATAAGATACAGTATGAACAGTAACAAAAGCAAAGGTCAACAGCAAGAAAAAAAACGTCTGCTAAATGTACAAACACTGAAGTTCACAATTTGTGCACCAATACGGCACTCCCAAGAACGTGGGCGATGACATCTACAGAAAGGCTTAAAGAACGGCAGTCATTTCCCTGTTTAGGAGCCATGCTGTTGCATGTTGCGAGGTGACATTTGGCCTGTTAAATGTAGACGCCGGTGTGAGCGAGGACACTCGCTGGTGGCCTCCATCACCAGCAGCACTCAGCGCCTGCTGTCCTCAGCTCGACGGGTGACGCAAACCAATTAATGATTCATTAGGAGGGACAAAGAAAGACAATTAGCCAGCACCTGGCCGCATGGAGAGGGCACCTGCCCCGGTGGGTGTGTGGACTGCTCCTGCTACGACCTAAGGCCTGTCTGAGCGTCAGACGCTGAGCCGGCGTCTTGATGCCCTCTGCTGTACAACAGTAAAATCAGACCAGTCTTCTGAACGTCCCACGCCACTCCAAGGTCAAACCAAGATCACAACAGACAAATGAATGTGTAGATTACTTTGTCTATTTTCTTATGGCATCGTATCTTTATTGTAATTTTATGTTGTGTTATGAGCTATATAGGTGATGTTTGTATTTTTCTCCGCTCTTTTGTTTTATGGGACGTTTCTTATTCTTACCTGCCTTAGGACAACAGATGAAAATTAGCTATTGTGCTAACTCCGCCATATTTACATTGATGCTTACTGCTGTCATGTTGATTAATACAGTATGCGGTGTCCAAACTTAAATAATTAAATGAATAAATAAAGGAATAGAGTGCTGAAATATTTTGCTAACATTTAATATAATAATTTGTCAGCTGAATGCGCACAGATAAAACAAGCAAAATAGAAGCTTAAAGGTGCTATATGCAATAATACATATACATATGTATATGTATTATTGAGCATGCATCAGGGTGCTATATGTAGTTTTTGAACATGCTGGCACTTAGAAACATTTTGAACAGAGACACGTTTCTGGTCCCTCCTCACTCAGAGCCATACATGGCTTAGCTTCCCCTCGCTCGCGCTGCAGCCTGGAATGCTCCGCCTCCACTACATGTCCCGTCTCAGCCGCTGCAAAGTTCTGTGATTATATGTTAATAAAACGTTCTAAAAAATAAAATAAAAACATGGAGCACTGGTCCAGCAACACAAAAACACCCTGAAATCAGCAGAGCTTCACGCAGCCACGTTGGACATGATTTAATTCGCTCGTGACTTCCTCATTTCTGTCAGTCGAGGTCTGGAGGAAGAAGCGATCACTTGACTTTTGGCAAAAAAACAAAAGAAAAGTCCAGAGCAGGGATGAAGAAGGGATATTTAATACATTTGTGTCACATACAAAACAGTTTTGCATCGCTTTGCAATTATTTCAACGAGAACCTGCGCGGCCGCTGCGGGCTGACAGGCGGGGGCGTGGGTTAGGGGGTGAGAAGTGAGAAGCTCTGTTTTTATTGGCTGGTTAACCGCGGGGCGCTCTGGTTTTTATAAATGCTTTTATTACCACCGGGAGACGTCAGAGGACTATAGTTTTTTTTCAGATATTACCTGTCAAACATCAATATATCAGGAGATAGTGGCAGAGCGAAGAAATATGTTTAAAAAATAAGTTACATACATCAGCTTTAAATAAGCAAATCTGAAGCTAAGAGCTAAAATTAGCACACATTAGCTATAGCTTAAGCTATAAGTTAAACAAAAGCTAAAAATTAAATTTGGCATAAATGTATTAACCTAAACGCAAAGATTTGCAAAAATGTGGATAAAAGCTAACATTAGCAAAAACCATAGCTAATAGCTATAGTCAGCACAAATAAAGCTATGAAGCTATAATTAGCACATCATAGCAAAAAGGTATAATTAGCAGAACTTCAACTAAAAGCTAAAACAAACAGATTACCGTAACTAAAATTTAAAATAAGCACAATAGTAACTAAAAGCAACAAGTTGCAAAGTAGATGCTTAAAGATATGGCTTGCAAAACCATAAATTTAATTAGCAAATGAAAAAGTCAAATAAAAAATGAAATATATATTATATAAATATATATTACCAGGTCTCTCTTGTAAATGAGTCCTCGAGGCTCAATGGGATTAACCTGCCTAAATAAAGGTTGAATGAATATTAAAAAATGTAAAATTGTAGCTAAATGCTTAAATCAACACATTCAAACGTTAAGATTTGCACATTAGTAGCTAAAAGCAAACATGGAAAAAACTGTAGCTAAATGTTCAAAAAGTGAAGGTGCTGGTATAAATTAAAATTTTCCAAATCAAGCTAAAGCCAAAACTTATCACAACAGTGGCTGAAAGTTAAATGAAGCAAAAACACAGCCAAAATGAACAACACTGTTAGCAATTTCCCCAAACTAAATTATCAAGGTAGTAGCTAAAAGCTAAAATGAGCATAAAAAGACAAAAAAAGCAAGAGAGCTGGAGCAGAAATCAAAGAACTTTAGGAAAATATTGAAGGGATCTCCGTGTATTTATTACAGAAATGTTTTAGTAAAAAACAAGTTACAAAATTAAAAAGTTTGAAAGTTACAAATGCTAAAATGCCAGCACAGTAGCTGAACATTTTGATAAATTAATGGTTAAAGTACAAACTATGCTCATGTAGTTTGATTGCAAAAAAGGAACAGAAGGAACTATAAACAGGAACACAGTAGTGTAACTGTAACCAGCATTCATTCACACGATTGTCAACTATTGAGTAATTTCTGTTAATGTTATATTGGCTCAACGGATCCAAAAGTGCGAGTAAGTGTGAGACTGGCTGCTCCTCAGCACCACAGCTGCACTTGAAAAACGTTCATTTCGCAGAAGGCTTGAAAACACTTAAGAGAACGATGGCAGTGTGTTGGGGCTGTTTAGTGGGGTTATAAATAAGGTGTGTGGAAAATAGCGAGAGACGGAGAGCCTTTGATATACTGGAAATGGTTGGTTCGTTCCCCAGGGAGGCATAACGACAGCATTATGTTTAAAGAAATATCATAAAGATCAAGCAAATCTCCCCCATCACTCCCACTCCAAGCAACTCTGAGGAGTTCATGGAAAATGGAAAGGGCTGAAGCACAATCAATACAGATGCAATAGTCAGCAGCTCTCAAGCGTCTCCCTGATACACAGTGATGTTTCTTTCAGCTCTGCCCCAGTCTAACCTCCCACACCCCCACACTCTTTGCATGCCCCCCTACCACTTACCTCTCCTTCCAGGATGTCAACGTTGCCACACTGGTTTACAAACAGTAAACGTGTTAAATGCATAGTACATCGTACAACAAATACTGTTCATTTTAACCTGCACCAGTCCAATTTATACTTCAGCCAAATCATACTCAAACATTTATATTGTAAAAAGTTATTACTTTTGTTGCAGCGATGGACGTTTCATACCAAACGTTACAAAGCGGACACCATTTTGTACCCATTTGCTTACCATATGCACGTTTCCCTGATTCTACTCATATATACTGTAGTTATCTTTGTATCTCTGTTTAGGTTGCAGCCAAAACAATAAATTCAGCTCAATTCAGTTTATTTCTATAGCACCAAGTCACAACAGAAGTCATCTCAGGGCACTGAACAGAAACATTCATAAAACTTAACTTAGTAATGTTATTTATCTAAACAGAATGAAGCTGTGCTTTATTTCATAGTCAACGTTATTATGTGGTGAAGAGAGAGCTGAGTCGAAAGGCAAAGCTCTCAATTTACAGATCGATCTACGTTCCCACCCTCATCTATGGTCATGAGCTTTGGGTTGTGACCGAAAGAACAAGATCTCGGATACAAGCGGCTGAAATGAGTTTTCTCCGCAGGGTGTCTGGACTCTCCCTTAGAGATAGGGTGAGAAGCTCAGTCATCCGGGAGGGACTCGGAGTAGAGCCGCTGCTTCTCCACATCGAGAGGAGCCAGTTGAGGTGGCTCGGGCATCTGGTTAGGATGCCTCCTGGACGCCTCCCTGGTGAGGTGTTCCGGGCATGTCCCACCGGGAGGAGACCCAGAGGAAGACCCAGGACACGCTGGAGGGACTATGTTTCTCGGCTGGCCTGGGAACGCCTTGGGATTCCCCCAGAGGAGCTGCTCCATGTGGCTGGGGAGAGGGAAGTCTGGGCCTCCCTACTTAGGCTGCTACCCCCGCGACCCGACCCCGGATAAGCGGACGAAAATGGATGGATGGATGGATAGATGGACGTTATTATATACAGTATCATAATCATAATGTGCTTATCATTATAACATATAATCATGATAAATAAACACTTGTTAAAAATAGTAAGTGCATACACACTGTGACTACAAGTACCTACACTGTCACATACAGTAGCTCAGACACATTTCATTTATCATCACTAACAATTAGGGGTGCGAATCTCTCAGTGTCTGGAGAATCGATTCGATTCCGATTTTTGGTGTCACGATTCAATTCAAAATTGATTTTTCGATTCAGAAACGATTTTTGATTCAGAAACGATTTTTCTATTAAAATGGTCATAAATTTAGTTTCAGTTTTGTAACTGACAAGCTGAAAAGAATAAACAACAATGTAAACAAATGGAACATTTATTTAAAACAATAATTTTAGGTTCCTTATTGTATCAAATTTTTTGCATCGTTTGATATTTATACCAAAAATAGGAACAAATAATACAGGAATGCATTAAATTCTGTAACTTAAATAACCAGTATTAGGTTAGCTTTTTGCTCTGTTACTTATAGAAGATTATTGTTTGAATTGATTGTTTGAACTTGTTTTGTTTTTGAAAAAAGGGGCAGATAAAATAAGATTTCTTCTTCTTTCTGCCACCTTTCATTTTATGTATTCTTTCATATACTATGAGATATGGTTTTATTTTCTTTATCTTTTGGGTTTTAATGTAAAAAAAATGATTTTGGGGCTTTTAGAATCGATTCTGAATCGCCAGGACTAAGAATCTAGATTCTTTAAAAAATCAAATTTTCCCTGCACCCCTACTAACAATTATATACAGTATATAGATATTAGGGCTTTAACAGACTACAGTACTTGAGTGACACATCGATTCCTAGGACATCTATCGAGTTTTTTTATTTTAACATCGAGTATTCGTAGTGACGTCATCACGTCGCAGTTACCGAACAGAAAATGAATCAACTTCCTGTTTGGAGTGCGTTGCGAACCGGTGTTACACCAAATTCTGTGACCACCGTATATTGTGACCATAGGGGGTGGTGTTGCATACACTGTTGCAGGTCACAGAATATAGTGTAACACCAGGTCCAATGACCAAACCAGAACCAGCTTCCTCTGACCTTGTTTCACAAACAAAAAGCAAAAAATATGAATCTCTAAACCTATAAAAAAAAACTATAAACATAATAATCTCTAAAACTAAACCTAATGTGCAGCACCGCGGGCGGTGGTGTGGTGCGGGGTGGTCAACCGCCTCACTGTTTTTAAGTTTCGTTTTTGATGTGCCGCACGTTTCTTTCCCTTTTGCAACTTAATAATAATAAAAACTAATAGTTTTGGTTTTCCTGTAGGAGCATAATATACACTCGCAATGTTTTGTTGGTCTTTTTTTTGTAAATATTAAATGACTTTTTTTTTTCTTTTTTTTTTGCATCTTAAGATTCTATAACTGTGTTTCCATCCATTTTCATTTAGAATTTTGAGCTAATTTTTGAAATCTCGCAAATATGTAAATACAAATTAATGCGAAGCATAAGTGTTTCCATCTGCTGGCTTGAATCGCATCTACCGGGCCACGCACAGCGTCATTACGTCAGACGTCAGCGTCATTACGTCAGACGTCAGCGTCATTACGTCAGACGTCAGCGTCATTACGTCAGACGTCAGCGTCATTACGTCAGACGTCAGCGTCATTACGTCAGACGTCAGCGTCATTACGTCAGACGTCAGCGTCATTACGTCAGACGTCAGCGTCATTACGTCAGACGTCAGCACTGCGCATGTCTACAGTAAACAGGAAGTAGCGGTTGAAAACAGAACCCGGCCACACATCTCGTCAAAATGGAGAGAATATTTCAGGTACGTGTTGCTATCGGGCAAGTTGTATTTATTCTGTCATGCCAACTAGTTTTAGCGATGTTACATGTTGTCCGGAGCGGAAACAGCTGATCAGTCACGTGACGTGAATGTTCGCTACGGCAGAACTGAGTCGGCAAATCTGTTTCCATCTGTCGTTTTGCGCATCTGCTCATTTTCGAAGATCCCAAAAACCACCTCAAGCGAGCGTATAAACTTTTTGGCGAATTTGAGGAAGTAAATTCGGATTTTGCCGTTTCCATTAAGCTTTTCTGCTGCAATACTTCAAAATGTGCAGCTAGAAACCTTGATGGAAACACGGCTTATGACATCATCAACTACTCGAGTTCTACTTGAGCTTTATTATGTTAATGTCGAGTTAAAAAATTATGTACTCGTTCAACCCCTAATATATATATTTTTTTTTTTCTTCTTCTTCTTTTAGCTGCTCCCTTCTTCAGGGGTCAAAGAATTAGCGACTATTTCTACACTGGATGTCCTTCCTGACACAACCACAGCCCACCGATCTACCACAGCCATCTGTGCGGAGCAGAGAGCTGCTATCTAGGACACCCGGGGGAGCAGGTGGTGGGTGTTAAGGGCCTTGCTCAAGGGCCCAGAATGGGGCAAATGTGGGTGGAGGCAGATGTGGGTGTTTCACCTATCCCACCCGCATTTTGATGTTGTCAGTACGTGAAGTTGAACCAGCAAGTTATCTTCCACCACAGTCTCCTCATTGAATTGAGAAAGCTCATCGGATGATGAGCAAAACGTCTTCTGTTACAAATAAAGTCCAGTTGTTTCTGTATTGAACACCTTTTTTGAATTATCTTCCACCAGTTTCTTGTTCTCACCATGGATCATGTCATCTGCAAACACCTCATCTGTTAGTCGGTCCATCACCAGAGCAAACAAGAAGGGGCTCAGAGCTGATCCTTGATGCACTCCCACCTCCACCTTGAAGCTATCTGTCACTCCTACAGCACATCTCACCACTGTCCTGCTGTCCTCATACATGTCCTGCTGTCCTCATACATGTCCTGCTGTCCTCATACATGTCCTGCTGTCCTCATACATGTCCTGCTGTCCTCATACATGTCCTGCTGTCCTCATACATGTCCTGCTGTCCTCATACATGTCCTGCTGTCTTCATACATGTCCTGCTGTCCTCATACATGTCCTGCTGTCCTCATACATGTCCTGCTGTCCTCATACATGTCCTGCTGTCCTCATACATGTCCTGCTGTCCTCATACATGTCCTGCTGTCCTCATACATGTCCTGCTGTCCTCATACATGTCCTGCTGTCTTCATACATGTCCTGCTGTCTTCATACATGTCCTGCTGTCCTCATACATGTCCTGCTGTCCTCATACATGTCCTGCTGTCCTCATACATGTCCTGCTGTCCTCATACATGTCCTGCTGTCCTCATACATGTCCTGCTGTCCTCATACATGTCCTGCTGTCTTCATACATGTCCTGCTGTCTTCATACATGTCCTGCTGTCTTCATACATGTCCTGCTGTCTTCATACATGTCCTGCTGTCTTCATACATGTCCTGCTGTCTTCATACATGTCCTGCTGTCCTCATACATGTCCTGCTGTCTTCATACATGTCCTGCTGTCTTCATACATGTCCTGCTGTCCTCATACATGTCCTGCTGTCCTCATACATGTCCTGCTGTCTTCATACATGTCCTGCTGTCTTCATACATGTCCTGCTGTCCTCATACATGTCCTGCTGTCCTCATACATGTCCTGCTGTCCTCATACATGTCCTGCTGTCTCATACATGTCCTGCTGTCTTCATACATGTCCTGCTGTCCTCATACATGTGTGTTAGTCCAGACTTTCTCATACAACACCACAGCTCCTCCCTCTGCTTTTCTAAATCCACAAAGACACAATGAAATTCTTTCTTGACCCTCTACTTACTTCTCCCTCAGCTTCCTCAAAGCAAAGATAACATCTGTGATACTCTTTCTCAGCATGAAACCATACTGCTGCTCACAGATATGTTGAGAGCAGCAGTTACCAAATAACCAAACTGCATGTTTGGTTAACAGGCAACACTAAACTACGGTAGGTGTGAGTGAGTATGAAAGGTTGTTTGTCTCGTTTGCATCTATGTTGTCCTGTGTGGGATGAGCAACTTGTTCAGAGTATACTCCGCATCTCACACAATGACCGTGCCCCACAACCCTGTGTAGTAAAGAAAAAAATAATGGATACAATTTTTTTCAGCTGGTCCAAATGTGATTATTCTTATTTCAAACATACTACAATAAAATAAATAATCAACCCTGGAGATACTGAGGGGAAGAAAAAAAAAGCTAACAAAGGTGTATACAAAGCAGTCTGAGTCTGAATAGACAGTGGCAAACAGCTTCTTTTCATACCTAAGAAGTGTGTATGAAATGACCAAAGCTACAAAAGTACAACTTGATGGTAGTACAAACTGACCTGGAGCCAATAATACCTCTCATCAGTGTCACAGCACAAAACCAGCAAGAGCACATCGTGACATCAAGATAAACTACTTCCAACATGAGATTACATGCAGACTACATGACCAAAGCAGCAGGACGGCTGAACCCACCCATGCCCAGTCTTTGGCTGCTCTGATTTCTTCTGGTACACATATATCAAATGCCTCCCAGTTGCATAGGTTAAAACACATAAATAAATAAAACTTGAGATCCTGCCAAGGCTGCTGTTTGGGGCTCCATCTGCCAGAAACATGCAGGGTCTACTCGCCCTCCATCATCCTCTAACAAGCGAACACGGAGATTACAGCCACAATCACACTATTAACCTGCCTACAGACGCTAGCAGAGACATCAATCACCCGCCTGCCTGATGCCTCCTCATGTCGGTGGTGCCCACTCTGTGTATACACCCCCCACACCAAACCATTTCCAGTACTGCAGATAATATAAGCTGATCACAGAATCACGTCCTACGTAACTCACCCCCAGAGAAGCACGGCCGACGTAGATTCTCACACCAGCAGATAATGGCAGATGTTGTTTGAGGAGGTGGAGCTCAAGGTGTGATTGACCACTCTTGGTGGAAAAATCTAGCCTTGGTCCAGCTCTGGCTCACAGTGCATTCTTTGTTTTCACCCACAATGTGATAAAGAATATGGTTACCCAGGGAATGTGGTTGGCCGCAGGATGATTTTACAAACAGGAGAAAAGCCTAGAGCACGGTAGCAGGAGAGAGACTAAGGAAACCTGTTATGGCTCCTCCATAACTCTTCACACAGAAACAGAGCCTCTGGGACAAGGCTGCTGGGAAATACTTACTGATAAGCCTCTGAGAATACTTACAGAACCCACTACTGAGCCTGTGTGTGTATTGCTGTGTGTGTATTGCTGTGTGTGTGTGTGTGTATTGCTGTGTGTGTATTGCTGTGTGTGTGTGTGTGTGTGTGTGTGTGTGTGTGTGTATGTGTGTATTAGAACAAGCTAGCATGTGTTGAGAAGTGGAAAAAATGAAGGAGAACAAATCTGGAGAGAAGAGAAAGACGAGTCAAGGGCTACTGAGCAACGTGCAGAGAGAGACAGAGACAACAAAAAAGAGTGGCTCCCGTAAAGAGTGCAATTAGCAATTATGCAGTCATCAATTACAATTATCACAACTGGTGATTATGCAATTATCACTCTCAATCATAGTTTTCCCCCTTCTGCCTTACCAGTTTGGCACCCCCCTGTGATTTGGTTGTATGAGGATGGGTTGTGATGATGCAGGTGATTAGAGTGTGTGACAATGAGGAGGATGTTAGGTGGGTGTCAAAGTAGATTTTGCACTGAGTGTGTGTGCAAATAAATGTGCACTATTCAAAGCATCTCTTCATACGCAATGTGCTTCATTTCTCTACTTCCTGCTAGTGTGTATACGCAGCATTTCTGAACGCGTTGCTTCCATCTCAAGGTGAATGTGGTAGCTACGGTGCACAGTTTGGGGACAGCAAATGTATAGTTCCACAGTCCCCGAGGGCTCTAAATTACCTGTCATCTTCCCCATGATGCAAAGGTCAGTGCACAATCATAGGGAGTCCATCCTCCTGCGCTGCTCACTGAGCAGCAGTCCAGCCCACAGGCTGACAGGATGTCACAACAACCCTGGTGCCGCCGCTCCATGCTTATTAGAACAAAACAGTGAAGCCTACCACCTCCACCACAACGCTTGTCATAAGACCTTCTGGAGGAAACCACTACACGACAAAGACCCCTGCAGTTACTATAGGTGTAGAGAAAATGAGGCAAAACATGGTCGTATTTCTACGTTTTTGTAATTGAGTAGATGTAATTTCAGCATTTGTGATACTGTGATCCTTTTTCTCATTACAGTATTCTTTGTCTTTTCATAACTTTTAGAAATGTGCTGTAGCTACTTTTGCATACTTTGTACTATTTTTACCACTCAAATGTCAAAATGTTCAGCTCATTCAACTTTCTATTCTTTTTTTTTTACTTTGCTTGGTGTTTCACTATGGAAAACACTATGGCGTGACCCACTAAGGAAGCGCCAAGAACATCAGGTCTGTCTGAGAGTTGGGTACAGGGCTCCGCCCCATCAAATTTCCAAAGTCAACTGACTACTCCCTACTTATTTTCACTTTCTTTCCATGAGAAACTACAATTAAACTCTCTTAGCACATTCAGTCTAGCTAAGCTAGCTGCTTAACAGTGCTCATCCATCCCATAAAGGAGTAAATCACTGATCGCAGTTCCTGACTCCAGTCTGGATTGTGTTGGATAAGTTGGTGTTATGTGAGAAGTATTTCTATTACATTAAAGAAGCAGTGACCATGCCAAGGCAAGCTGTTCCCGCTGCTGCTCAGGTTTAACTAACAGAGCAGTCACAGGTGTAACTCAAGTTAACGCGTCAAGGCAAGCTTGTAATTCTTCAGCGTAACATTAGCTTGATAGTTAATAAGGGCTGTTTTATTCCTGCTAATGTGTTATGTCAAGCTGATTTAGCCAAAGTTGTTATTTCGGATTTAATCCCACTGATAGCGCTAACGATGCACTATGGCTACAACACCTACCCCTACCAAAGGATTGGAACCTAATGCTAAAGAGGCTGTATCCTGCCCATGCCCTGCATCGTGCAGGGCCTTCATCTTGGGTGGGGACCGTGCTTTCTGTATGCTTTCCTGCCTCTCAGCCTGATTTCTCCTACACTGAGCAAAGTGAAAGAAATGAGCTGATCTTTAATTTTGGTAGCCCCATGGTGGCCATCCACTGGGTGGCAGAGATCATGCAGATGCTGTCAGTGGAACCATGACCTTTTCCTATTCACAGGGCCCTTTTGTCTCAAGCAAGGGAAAAAAGGTGTGGTAAGGGGCATGCCATACCATTACTGCCACTTTGCCATTGTTAAGTGTGGCTCCACTCGGTTCTCCTCTTCTTGGTTCAACTCAGCTGTATGTGATTTGCCACTACAGAGGAGACTGACCTGTTTCCCCAGTCTGTAGGCAGGATCATCAATGCAAAGTGGGCAGTATCGTAACTGGTCTTTATGTGTTTGAGCCACTCCACCCGTTGTAGTCCTTAATCATCTAATAATCTGACTTGAATTTCTTTAGCTTACCCCGACACTGCTTATAAGTTCGAGTGTAGCCATGCTGCACTATCATCTCTGGAATCTCTTGGAAAATGTGCTCATTTTTTGTGGTGCCGTCAGTCAACACAATGAGCAGTGTTTTCCCTAGGTCACTTGCCTTGGAAGGCCGTTCATCTCATTGAGTTTTGTCGATTGGGGGGGTGGGGGTGTAGTAGTAGGAGGGAAGCATAGCTAGCACATTAGCTTAGCGCTACATCAGCACCGGCAGTTGTTGACAGGGAGAGCAGGGCGCTCAGTTCTGTTGACAGGGTGAGGCGCCCTCCTTGTATAATGGTAAGAGAAACACTGATGAGGAAGTAGTGGTTCAGATGTACAAATTAGTTTGCAGTTACCACTGGGCAGGTCATCCAGTGTTGTAGCTCTGGTGGTCAATCAATGGCTGCTGTCTGCTTATGTCAAAATTGGACCCTCATAGCAGCCTGCTTGGAACATCGAACAAGGTGGTTCATAAACTGCTGGATTTCTGCTTTTTGGTGTTGGCAAGTATCTGACATATCAACAAATTAGGAAGACAGCGGCAGCAGTTCTGGAAATTGTAAGGCTGACTGCCTTGTATGAATGAATGTAACGGGTGATAAGCTCTCAAACTCAGATGAGGCATGAGCTGAACCATGAGCTGGACCCGATTTCTGACAATCGCAGGCCACTTTCGGCTCCTGGGGCTCATTGGCAGGAAGGAATCAAACTTGAAGAAGGCTACAAGCTTGATCTGGCAGTATGACCACAATATTTGACTGTTTGGAATCACCAGTGAGACATACCAGTTGAACTATGAAGGCAGACATGGAAATTCAAGCAGAGGCTGCCTGACCCAATCTGAATTTGGCTTCCCCAATCTGCCTTGAATTGGCCAGCTTTCTCAAACTTCTTCTGGTTGTTTTTGTGAACGAGATGCTCCACCCCCCTATCGCTTCCCTCCCAAGGACATCTGTGGATCTGTGTCAGAGTTGAGCCAGCTGATAGACACTGTGCCACTATGGAACTTTCTGGCAGGGTCCTCGGACAACTCACTGCCCTCGTCAGCCAATTTTGCTGTGCTTCAGTGCAACGACAATAAAGCTGATTCTGAAAACAGGCTGCATGGGCGTGGGTACCGTACCTGCAGTGGGCAGGCCCCTAATTGGTGCTGTGTTGTGCGCAGGCAATGAGAGTTGAGAAAGTGGAAAAGCGCCATAATTTTCAGTGTTCTCTTGTGGGTGTGCTCAATTATCTTCAGTCTGCTGGAAAAAGGAAAATCTTTCTCCACCTTTCATTTCTGTTTGTCACAATAGGTTTGTTGACAAAGCTGTTGGACAGCAACGTAAGCTGCAGGTGAGCATGCATCAGGATACTGCTGGTGTCTAGGCCTATAGTCTCAATGTGGGATCTCTCATTGATGCTGGAAGTCCTGTGTAATCAACCCTTTGAACCTGTGGATGACATTTCTCTTTCTCTCTTTTAAGGCTGCTCTGCTTTTAGCCTTAACCACAGCTGATTTAACTATCAACCACAGGATGAGTGATTGCTTGCTCAGGATGGGAGACTGCGACAAAGATTCAACACACTCTACTGGCTTTTTTAGATAGATAACTTTTACTAATTGATTTTTTATGTATGTGAATGTTTTTGTACAGTGCCCTGAGATAACTTCTGTTGTGACTTGGCACTATAGAAATAAACTATCTTCTGTCTTATCAAGACACTCAAAGCTCTTTGCACTACAATCTGTGTCCTCATTTACCCATTCATGCAGCACTCTACTAGACCTATACAAAGAATAATCGGTGCTTTGTCACATTCATACACCAATGGGACACACATCAGAGAAAATGAGGGGTTCAGTGTCTTGCCCAGGGACACTTCAGCATGTGACTGCTGGTAGAATCAAACCGCCAACTCTCGCACTGGAGGACGACTGCTCCAACCACTCAGCCACAGCCGTCCAATAATGGGGGCATAGCCATCATTATTTTAAAATTTTCAAAATATCAAACTTTAAGCTTTTGGCTACTTCTAGCAATGCATTGCTACTTTTAGCTTGTAGCTAGAATTGTGATAGTTTTACCTTTTAGTTTATGTTTTGCTACTTTTAGTTAGTGTTTTCCTCCCATTTTATTATTATTAGCAATTCATTACTTTTAGCGTTTAGCTAGTGTTTTACAACATTAAGATAGTTTTTCCATAGTGTTCTGCTTCTTTTACCTTTGATGACTCAGTTTTAGGTTGCTCAGTCTTCAGTTATTCAGTCCTTTACACATAAAATGCTATTTTTCTGGTTTAAATAACTTTTTAACAACTCTATGTTCTGAACATAGAAGTGAACTTTAAATTTTGGAACCAAAAGCAAGTAATAAGATCATATACTCGTTCTACCACCCAGTCTTTTACAGCTGTCACTGCTAGCCAACATTTTTTTTGACTTTGAGTGTGAGTTCACAGGAGTGGCAGGAGCAAAGAGACGAGTTGGTGAGGAGTGACTGATGAGTGGGTGGAGGAGAGGGGCAGAGGTAAACACTACTGCAACACCGTCTAGCTGGTGAGAGACCTGTGCACACCCACACACACTTGATCTCGAAGGCATGCAGACACACACAGCAAATCGCTCTCACGCACATGTGCACAGCATGCAGCCCGTGTTTGAGGGCAAATTTAATCACGGTGACACCCAGCTCAGAGCAGCGGTGGCAGCACGGCGGTGGCTGCGGCCGTCGTTGGACGCCCGGTGAGATGAGCAGTCAGAGCATTGACACATATCTCGTCGTTGCGTCAATTCCAATCAGGGGCGCCTGTCAGTCAGGGCTGCGCTCACAACAGACTGATGCCATGGCCGCTCAGTCTCTGCAGAGCTGCTGTCTCAGCCAAAGAAATGGTCAGAGCTGACCACACCAATATTCTTTTGATCCAGTTGTTTGCTCCTTATGTGACTGCATGCTACATGCAATGACAGATTAAAAGTGAAAAACACAACTCAAGTCAGAGACAGTGGAATAGTGTGAAGGCCTCATGAAAAAAACGACCCGGTTTAAATTGTAAAAATAAATTGAATCATCTTCAACAAATGTAGTTTATAAGAGCCCATCACATTATTGGGTAGTAGTATATTTAAATGATGTGAAAGATTTTTATGCATTATTTTTACAGCTGGCAGTCATGTTGTCAGATACAATCATGCTTTAAGACAAATTCCAGCATCAGACTTTTCTTGTTGCTGGGAATCCTAATGTGTTCATCCTGATGCATGCTCAATAATCCAGGTGGAAAAATCTAAAAAAGCTAAGTCTGGTCCTCTGGACATTCAAAACACAAAACAAAGCAAAGCAAAAGAAAAAACAGTAGAAACGTTTCGTCTTTCATCCGAAAGACTTCCTCAGTCTGAGATGCTGTATTCAGCTCAGTCTTATAAATAGCACCCTCTCACAGTGGATCAACCAGTTGGCTGATGACAGCCGAAACCAGCTGCTCACATGATCAAGAAGGACCATCAGCCTAACGATGGATCGTTAGCACCCTGATGGTTTACATTTTTATAGTTTAAATGGTAAATATACTGTACTTATATAACACCTTTCTATCTTATCAAGACACTCAAAGCTCTTTACAACACAATCTGTGTCTCATTTATCCATTCATACATCACTCTACTAGATCTGTACAAAGACTAATCAGAGCTTTATCACATTCATACACTGATGGGACACACATCGGAGGCAATGAGGGGTTCAGTGTCTTGCCCAGGGACACTTCGGCATGTTACTGTTGGTGGAATCAAACCTCCAACTCTCACGTTTGAGGATGACTGCTCTAACTACTCAGCCACAGCCGCCCTATACAGTAATGTAAGTACAAGTATGTTTCAAATACATCAAGTACAACATCTCATCATGATTTATAATATAAAGCACACAGAGAAAGCCTGAAAAAATGGGTTGGCTAATTGGCTTCAGGATTTTCAGGCATTCTAGTACAGGTAGTCCTCGGGTTACGACGTTTCACGGTTACGAACGCCCTTCCATTGAAAAGCATTGTTCGAGTTACGCGGTTTATGCGCCTTTACACCAAAAAAATACGGTCCCAGCAGTTCTTCCTCTGATTTCATCCTCAAATGGTGTTCCTATTGAGTTTGTCGATTCCTATAAATATTTGGTTATCTTGGTCGATTCGCATCTCTCTTTTAAACTCCACATGGAAAACCTAGTGAAGAAACTGAAAGTTAAACTGGGTTTCTTTTTCAGAAACAAATCCTGTCTAACACTGAATGTTAGGATACGCCTTGTAACTGCAATTTTCCTTCCCTCCATTGATTACGGTGACGTTATGTAAACGAATGCTCCTGCAAGCACCTTATACACTGTAGATGTCGGATGCTGTCCATCATTCAGGTCTCTCTTGTAAATGAGTTTGCGAGGCTCAGTGGGATTAACCTGTCTAAATAAAGGTTGAATTAATGGTGCGCTAAATTCATAACTGGCTGTAACTACAGTACCACCACTGCACCCTGTATTCACTGGTTAACTGGACATCATTAACTTCACACAGACTCTTCCACTGGTACATTTTCATCTTTAAATCACTTCTTGGTCTGCTGCCTTCATACATCTCCTCCTACATGTTTCTGCGTGAGAACAGCTACAGCGTGCGCTCTCAGGACATGATTACATGCAGTGTTCCGTCAGTGAGGACTGAACTAGACAATAGGACCTTCTCCTACTCCAATCCTGGAATATCTTGTAAAAAGACCTGAAGGCTCTCAACCGTGACCTCTCTAAGTGGCTTTAAACATAGTTAAGTTCCTGGGAAAACCAATGCAGACATGTTCCTGTTTTTAGTATCCTACATCCCCATCTAGCTGTTTTTTTTTTGGTACCTTACCTTTCTCACTTGGGGAGTGGTGGCACAGCGGTTAGAGACGATGGACCTGTGACCGGAAGATCGCTGGTTCAAGCCCCAGTACCAACAACGTCAAAAAATGTGGGTGGAAAAAGGTGAAACACCCACACCTGCCTCCACCCTCATTCGCCCCACTCTGGGCCCTTGAGTAAGGCCCTTAACCCCCACCATCCACTCCCTAAAAACAGGTCTCTCTTAAAAATGAGTTATCCTGGCTCAATGAGAGTACCTGTATAAATAAGGGGAAAATGAAAAAAAAAAAAACCATTTTCTTTTCACTAAAAAAAAAAAATCTAAACTTGTACGCATCCTTTATGATTGTCTGTTGTTGTTGTTGTTGTCCACTGTTGGCATCACTCTTTGTTGAAATCAAGGCTCTCTTGTAAATGAGTCCCCAAGGTTCAATGGGGTTAACCTGTATAAATAAAGGTTGAATGAATGGATAAAGATAAGATCAAATAAAATAAATATATGGCCCAGGTGTCTGCACAGAAGTGGTGGTTTAGAATGTAACACAAAATGAAGGGGAAAAAAAAATTCCCCTTTTGTGCTCCAAAGACATAATTTACAGGTAAGATATTGATAACTCCACAGAACACCACTTCAAAGATGTGAACATTTCCTATACATAAGAACATGACAGCCTCAAAATGTACTAGAAACATTTAACTTCAGGTGCTCAGGTTGTACTTTGCTAATAAAAATAGGTGATCAATGTAATCCGAAATCAAGACTCCACAGAACACCACTTCAAAAATTGGAAAATATCCCTTTTAAAGGTTCAGTCTGCAGTTTCTGTAGAACAGCAGCACTTAGAAAAAATTTCAACAAGCAAAGCATTCTGATCCCTCCCCCTCAGAGCCATATATGGCTCTGCCCCCTTGTGGTCTGTTGAAATTTGAATTCAAGCTCTGTTTTTATTGGCTGGTTACAAACTTTGTTTTTATTGGCTGGAAAATGGCGGGTCACTTTTTCTTTTTAGAAATGCTTATTTACCACCTGGAGAAGCAAGGGGACAATATTTTTTTTTGTTTTTTCAGAGATTACCTCTCTAACATCAATCTAGTGACAGAGTGAAGAAATATGTTAAAATATATATTGTTTGAAAAGTTAGAGACTACATTACAATCTTACATACCCCAGCTTTAACGCTTATATTTTTACCCAGATCGCATTTTAAAAGTGCATAAGAACAAGAATGCCTTCAACTATTTTAAAACACTTCATTTCAAGTGTTTAAAGTGCAACTCACCTCACCGTCGGAAGATAGCCCCGCCCCAGCACAAGATTTGAAAAATGCAAAAAAAAATGGGAGTGTCAACAGACACCGCCTAAAGGAGGGGGAGGCGGGTGGGGGTGAGCGAGGAGGTGTGGCCAGGACGAGAGACCGTCATTGTTTTTGAATGTTAAAATTACATTAGTAATAAACAACTAGCAACAACAAAGAATTATTATGTAGATGTATTTATCTATTCTCACCCGATCTATCAGAAACAAAAGGCTTTAAAAAAAAAAAGAAGAAAATAATACTACAATGTATGCCGTGACCGGGGATCGAACCTGGGTCCTTTGGGTTCCAAACCGGCTCTCTACCTCTGGACCAACTTGGCATTCATGAATCACCAGTCCTTCACGGAATAAGAAAAGGAAGAGTGCAGAGACTATCTCTGCAAGGGGAGTGACCTTTTTTATACTCAGGCAGGAGACGATGTGACGTCAAACATGAGCAGACACGTCACACATGAGTTTTGACAAATAAGAAAATTAAGGTGTAATTCACCAGTTCAACCCATAGAGCTACCGTAAACACGTTTTTAGACCAAATATTGCAGATTTTAACAAATACGCACAAATACATGAAAATTAACACAGACATAGTGCTATAAAACATTTTAAACACATTATAGGGAGTTTATCAGCTAAAAATAATAATTTTGAGGTGAGCTACACTTTAATTTTCACTTTGCAAAGTGAAATAGATGCACCACTATAAAAAAAGATATGCAACAGGTGAATTTTATGTTCTTGCAATAAATGCAGGCACACTGCAGTCACTTCAGTATTGGTCATTTTTTCTTCACAAACAGCAATTATACCTTGTCACCACTTTCAGGTGTTAATAGACTATATGCCACGGACTTCCGTTCTAGCACGTCCGCATTCATGAGCCGGACCGCACACTTTCGGTTAGCGGGAATGACACAAACATAAATGACTAAATACAATTAATAAAACATCTACATACACACCAATAATAACTCCATCCACATATAAATCCATATAAATCTATAGCGACGTTCCCCCTACGGATAGTCGCGATAAATTGTCGCCCTAACCCCCCTCGGAACAGCTGTACCCACCGGTGGGCGGACACAACGGAACTCACTTGTAGTGCCAGTAGCGCACAGCCGCTTCCTGTTTCGGGTCGTTGTCATGGTCTGCTACTAAGGGCTAACGCTAACAACAACGGCAGTGGATAGGAACCGGAAGTGCGGGACAAGGCCAATATTTTAACGGAAGTACGTCACAACTACCCGTGGCATATAGACTATTCCAGTGAAGGACAGTAGAGGCTGCTGGTTGGGGATGTCTGTGGGCTCAGCCTGACTTTAGCCTCTTTGCTTTTCATCAACTAACTGGGCATGTTGAGGGTGACACGGTTTTAAATGTCAGATTAAGTTTGTTGTCCCAAATGTTTGGGCTGTGGCTCCTCCACGACTTGTTTCTTCTTTAAACTTGTTAATGGTGGGTTTATGGACTGGAAAAATGTTGGATTTCTCAGTACAGTACTGACTGTGACTGAGGGAAAAGTCTTTTGAGGATTTGTCTGGCTGGTTATTGCTTTAAGCAGAACCAGGTGAATAACGACTGATAGTGATTTTAGTCCGATTGTTTCATCCCTAATCATAGCAGGAATGAAGGAGCAAAAAGTTTTGATACATGAATTGCTAAAATTGCTCACAAATACAGGAGTTGGCAAAGGAGTTATATAAGTAAATGTAAGCTAAGCATTCACAAATGTTTTGGTTCAACAATCTGTGTTCAGCTATGTTTGTGTTGAAGCACTTCCTGTAAACTCTTCTTCTGCTGCCCTTCCTGCAGTGCAGTGGTATTCTTCCTCTGTAGTGACACCTGCTGTTCAAAAGCAGAACTGCAGGAAGCAGAGTGCATCTCAAAATATTAACAGCCACGCTGCCATGTTGACAACACAACTCAATCAATTGATTACTCATCTGTGACCTATTCATTAAAAAAACTATTTAAAAGTGTCTATAATGTTTAAACTTTTAGAAGCTCCAGCAGTAAAATCAATCACAACATGCTGCTTCTTTAATTGCTCTTGCTGTGACTAATAGTACAGCGACTGTCAGAGGCAGAGGAGAAAAAGTACACGGTTCACAGTGGGACCCAAGAAAAGTTTACGTTGGACTAGTTTTACTGTTGTGATGGAGGCAGTGAGGCAAAAGACAAAATAAAATGAATTAAAAAAATTAATAGAACCAAGTACAGCCGACTGAAAATTCTAAAAATCATGTATTCTATGAAGACGACAGAACTACTTGCTTCTGGGTGTTGGCCACGAGCACCATTTTGCCATTTTGCATCGGATCTTTATGTGAAAAGAAAATGTTTCTCATTTTCATTTATCGGCTTTATCATTTCATCACTCTCTTTAGACTACTAAGCTGAGAAGCTAAAGATGCGAGATAAACTAACAGGCCGACCTCAGGAAAACTTCTGTCTTGTCAAAGCTCCAAAATTCACAGTTGAAATCCGTGCCTTCATGTAAAAAGTTGTTTTTCTCTGCAAAAAGAAGCTGAGAACTTGTTTACTGATTTTTTATTAAAAGCTTTATGTGACAAATGCTAAAGAGCTCAAACCACACCAAGCGTCCGCCATTTTGAGAACCAAAGAGAGACAGCCCATATCACGTCAAGGGGCCTCCCTCCCATTTTTCTTAAAGAGACACACTGCTCACTCCCTCACTATCTATCCTTTGATTCAAACAGTCTTATAATGCTATCTGGTGGTCGAAAAAAGTACTCGATGAAAAAATTAATTAAAAAACATTTCTTCTTAAATTTGACAATAAATACTAATTATTGTCAAATTCAAAACAGTTATTGTTTATCGCTATAATTTCTGAGACAATTAATCACCCAGCAAATTTTGTTATCTTGACAGACCTACTCATCCATCAATCAGCCAATTGTGTGTCAGGTCCAATTTTACTTTGAAAAATTGCGATAGAACGAGTCTGTGAAAAACGAACTGGGAAGCAGCGAGGGACTACTGTAATGATAAATGGATGCCACCCAACTCAACTGGACACATTCATGTTGTTGCTCTATTTTGTCATCTACCAATCAATCTCGCTCCAATAAAGTAATGCATCAAGGAGCAGCTCAGATGTTTTTGTTCAAACCAAGCAGTAGACAGTTTCCCACAACCTGCCATTAATATGACTACAAATTCATGGAATTTCACTTGTATGTTAGTGGAGACAAAATGACAGAGGGTTTGGGTCAGTGTCCCTTACAGAGTGATGATTATAAAGTGATAGCAGATCAAGGTGGAGCTGACGTAATCCCAAAGGACTTGGCATATGGAGCTGCACGAGGGACAGAGCATGGCACTACAATAACCAAGATGAAAGGGCGTGCTGCCTCCACAGCCCAGCAGGTGTCTTTTGGGTTCCCCTCTCCATCAACAGGCAGCAGAACCACCGCGTTACAAAACCCCCTTGACAAAATTCACAAAGCACCAGCCTCCGAGCCAACACCTCAAAGTCGTGGCAAAGTCAAAGTCAAGAGACAAACGGGGAGAAGAAAACAAATCTTTTCTGAGCGTCTTTGTAGTTCAAAAGACAAGAGTTGTCATCTTCTTTTGAGCTTGCTCTTTCAAATGTTTCACGCAGCGAATGACCTAAACCTTGAGGTAAGCGTGTCTGCTGAAAACGTATCAATCGCGGCATGATGGGAGGGAGCGTGCTGAGGATAAGATGAAGGCGCCGGCTGACGTGCTAAAATAGACGGCGGTGAAAGCAGCAACGAGTGAACTTGGACTAGATTTCGGTGCAGTGAGAACTGAGAAGAGGTGAGAGGAGATGAGAAGCCTAGGCAAGGGCTGATTATAAAAAGAAAGTGCCCCCATTATCCTGGTGTTGTAGCGGCCTGGTGAACAAAGCTCCAACAGATGGGGTGTCACGGGTAACTGTGCCAACGTGAGCCGAAGCCCTGGAGTGGACAGACCCTGGCAGGCTGCTGGTGGAACAGTGCTGGCACAGGAGGAGGCACAGCTGTGCAGCTCGCCCTCAGACACATGTTGACAGTGTTTCTCAAGCCCTGCCTACACTAGTCAAGGTGAGATGGTGTGACACAAGGGGAGAGAAAGAGACAGAGTGAACGAGGCAGAGAGACTGCTCCACCATGATGGATAGTGCTCTCTATCCACCTCGCTTCCCTCTCCCTCTTAGAAGGCTGTTGACTTTCCAGTGAGGCAATTATCATTGCGGAATGCATAATAGCCTAATTAATTACAGGTGTCAGCGCTGCTTTTGTTTCAGCATGGAGGAATACCATGCTAAACGTGCGTCCGCTGAAAGGAACAGTGCTGATGAACAAGCCTCGCACATCAGCTAGAAGTGAGTGGCAGACAGTGAAACAAGCGCTGCAAAGATGACTCAAAGTGTGCAGAACCATCCAGCTGCCAACAGCAGCTGGATTGGAAACACACGGTGCAGATATTAGCTCCACTATTCGGCTGATACATCTGCCATTAGTGCACAGAGAGAAATCTCAGGTAGGCTGTGTACGAAGGCCTCTCTGTGGGTAATTTCACTCTGAGCACTAGTCACTACCAGGTCTGTCACAATCACAAATTTTACTGGGTGATAACAGGGAGTCCCCGACTTACGAACGAGTTCCGGACCTAAGGACCGCTCATAACCCGATTTTGATGTAAGTCGGAACCCATAGCATGTGCGTTCATAAGTCCGGATTTTCGTTCGTAAGTTGGAAAATGTATGCTAGCGCTGCGCCAAACACCCGTTTTTCAACACAAACTTACATACTGGTTCATAAACATGCTCAGAACTTTGTTTCCAAACGGTTAGCTAACACACTTTCATCTAAAAACACATACCAGTGCTGTATTTAATGCACAACTGTACTGTTCGTAGGTCCGTTCGTAAGTCCGAGTTGCCGTAAGTCGAGAGCGCCATAAGTCGAGGACTCCCTGTAATTGTCTCAGTAATTATTGCGATAAACGATAATATTGTTTGAAATTTGACAATACTGTAATTAGCAATTACTTAATGTCAAATTTAAGATGAAATGTTGGTTCATTTTTGTGTGTAGTACCTCTTGTTGACCACCAGATGGCAATACACGACTGTTTGAACCAAAGGATGGATAGTGAGGGAGTGAGCAGCATGTCTCTTTAAGAAAAAGGGGAGGGAGGCCCCTTTACCTGACATGGGCTGTCTTTGCTTCCTTTAATCGGTTCTCAAAATGGCGGAGCTCTCTAGCATAACATTTTTCACACAAAGCTTTTAATAAAAAATCAGTAAACAACTTCTTGGCTTCTTTTTGCAGAGAAAAACAACTTTTTACATGAAAGCACCGGTTTCGACTGTGAATTCTGGAGCTTCAACAAGATGGAGGTTTTTCATGGAGGTCGGCCTGTTAGCTTAGCTCGTAGCTTAGCTTCTCAGCTTAGTAGTAGAGAGAGACGAAGAAACGATAAAGCCGATAAATGAAAATGAGGTTGATAATTTTCATTTATTATGTGATTAATTGATTTATTGTTTATCGTGACAGAACTAGTCACTACTACAACACGGCGGCAGCACTATCAGCAATAAAACAGGACCCTACAGGGAACGTTCCTGACAAAAACACTGTATCATTTGTCCTGTCACATGTGCCAATTTTAGTCATTGTGGAAAAGGTCTGCTTTTCCAGGTTCTCCACAGCGAAGGGGAGAAGTGAATGATGGGGTGACTGGGGAAGAGAGACAGCCCAGAGATTTGTGCTTTCCCCCCCCTCGGCCTAACACTTACATACATTGATGCAGAACTTAATAGAACGTCACATTTAGTGTGTTAGTGTGTGCGTGCGGTACAGCGTAGCGTGTGTGTCTTCCTACGGGGGGTCGTGGCAGTAGGCTGCTAATCCCTCCACGCCCCCAGGCAGTGGGGGCTCATTGTAGAGTACATTGAGTCTAATAGGAGCGGGCGCTGCCGTTCTATGCAGCTCTTTCTGCTCCCACAGTGAGAGGGGTTTTACATAATTAATGGCTGTTGATGTTTCCCAGGTAGTCGCCCGGCAAATTCACTCCAGACGCGGCTGCCACCAGCGCCGGTTCCACCGCGAGTGAGCGACACAAGAACAGACAGCTTACATTACAGGCATAAATAAGGCAATTTTGTACAGTGTCTTCTGACATTACTGTGAGATGGGTTCAGGTCCAATAATTTGACTCGCTTCAGAGAAAAGCTTTTCTATGTCTTGGAGTCTGCAGAGAATTGGAGCTTGATGCGAGTAAAACTGTCTGCTTTAGTGTTTTTTTTCTTTCTTATATAATTCTGTGTGCTGTTAAGAGATGCACAGCTGAACAGGCACCGCTTCAAGAGAACACGCAGCATCTCCAGACAGATGATCATTCACATCTGCATGAATCAGTCTAATATGAATGTCAATCCTAATCCACGTGAGCCTAGCGGATGGGGTTTGCATGCTCCAGACCAGTGACAGCCCACTGGGGCCTCGGGCTCTTGTACATCTTGCTGGGAGCCAGTCCACATTTATTCTAGAGCATGTAAAATTAAACATTTAAATATGACACCAAGGGAAGGCTATTTTTTACCACTCTCAGTCCACTACTCATTATTAATTTGTAATAACCTTTAAGGCATTTCAATGTCATACATTATTTAGGCAGAGATATCACTCCCAGACTGGCCTGTCGATGACAGATCACCAGCCTGCCACCAAAATCTGCTATAATTAGAAGCAGGTGAGGGTAAAGAGAGTTCTTTAGACCTGGTGTGTGTGCAACTGTCTGTACATAACGTCACACTCGTGGTTGGATGTACCGGTACCTCCATAACAGTTAAGTTTCTGGAGTCAACATGGCTGCCACAACCAACAACCGTAATTTCCAGACTACAAGCCACTATTTTTTTATTATTATTTTTTTAATTAAATTTATTCATTTTAAATACAACACAATAACAATCTCACATTTGAGACCGTACAGAATAAAAGTAAAATGAAGGGATGCAGATAGAAGAAAAAAATCTTATTTTTTCTGCCCCCTATTTCCAAAATACAGTAGTTCAAACAACACAAACAAAGTTTTTCCACAGGCTTAGATTTTTTTTTCTTTTTTTTTTTGACAGGCTAACGAGCTTCATACCTCCAAAATATTTAGCCTCATCACACTCTGACGCTCACAGAACACACGTCTCTCTTGTGGGGTGGGTCCTTGTGTCTCATTTAGACTACGTGTATAAATAAAGGTTAAAAAGAACAAATCTGACTAATGAAACTACCGAACAGGTCACAGTGGATCAACGAATCGGGGAGGGGAGGCCAATGAAACTTTGTGGATTATTGAGCATGAATCAAGGTACAGGTAGTCCTCGACTTACGACGTTTCGGACTTACGAATATGCATCTCATTTAAAAAAAATATATATATATATTTTTTATGATGAATAAATAAATGTACAGTACTGTACAGTTGCCAAGCACTTAGCCTATCCTAACACAGTTAAGGGGTCAGTTGAATTGTCTCCCTCCTCCCTGCAGGCTCCATTTACATAAAGGGAGCTAGCTCCCTTTATGTGAAAGGGAGACAATTCAACTCATTCCTTCATCTTTAAAAACTGTGTTAGGATAGGCTAAGTGCTTGGTGACTGTACAGTACTGTACATCTATTTATTTATTTTTATTTTTTTAAGTTTTTTTTTTTGTGATCCTACTTACGAATTTACGACTTACGAACGGCCCGTAGGTACGGAACTCGCTCGTAAGTCAGGAACTACCTGTATTTGTCATCCCCCCTTCCTGTTCTCTCCTCCCCTCCCTGTTGTGCCTCCAGGGAGGAGGGGGAAGTTTCCCAAAACAAAGTATTCAACAAAGTACATTTGCAGCCACTCGAAATAAATGTGAATTGTGCACTTAAAATGGCACTCCGAGCTCAGTGTGAGGCTTGGATGACTGGCGGCGAGAAATCATTTACCAAAACTGGCCGCATGCGCAGAGCAACTTTTGCTCAAGTCTGACAGTGGAGCAGGGTAAAAAAAATCATATGCAGGAGGAAGATGAAGACAGTGATCAATAGCTATGTTTACATGGACATAAGTAATCGGATTAAAAGGCCATTCAGAATAAAAATACATCATGTAAACGCCCCATTCAGATTATTCTTTGTTGATTCAGCTTGATCCTAAATAATTTGTAATCAGAATGAGAGGGGTGGTTTATGCCGATTCATAATCTGAAAGGTGAGCATGTAAACACTTAATCTGTTCATTTTTTTTTCGATCGTAAAAAAACGGACCTGACTGTGCATGTGCAGCCTATGTCTACCTCATGTATTTCCACCTGGCTAATGCTAATAATATTAGCATGTCAGGGAAGTAAAACTGGTCAGTGAGCAACACAACATTTCTACTAGAAACTTTGAAAGAGGTCAAAATGATCTGTATCACCTGTAGTTCAATCAGGGAGTGCAGTAACGTCTCCACCGCCATTAAAACCTGTCGCAGGTCCATTTTGGGCACTCAGGTTTGTTTACGTTCATCCTGGAAGTAAACCGGAAGTAGAACTTCTTCTTCTGTGTTTTATTTTTATGAGAGTTTACCACTCTGTGCATGTCAGTACTTCTGTTCAGAACAAAGCCCACTGCATGTAAACACTCGTCGTGAATGGATTGTGCACATGTAAACAATACATGAGGATTATTTAATCTGAAAACATTTCAATCCAGTTAAAGCATTGTGCGCATGTAAACATAGCTACAGTACTGACTTCCTGGTAGGATATTGCTTTTTTTTTAAACCAGCCGTGTTACAGCACTGTTCAGAATAAACATTTACTGTTCGCATTTGTGTATGTTCATATTTAATGAAAGGTTTTTTAAAATCTTTGCGTAAATATCTCATGTTACAATGTGGACTGGACACCCACAGCTCACAGAGCTGCTCAACACACGTCTCTCTTGGGGTGGGTCCTTGTGTCTCATTTAGACTACCTGTATAAATAAAGGTTAAAAAGAAAACATCTGACTAATGAAATTACCGAACAGGTCACAGTGGACCATGTAAGCACTGCGTATATATGTACAATTTTTTTCATTTAGTGGGCGTGGCTTATAATCAGGTGCACTCAATAGTCCGGAAATTACGGTAACTTTATAAAACACAAAATAGCTACAGTTCAGACATTTACACAGAGACTGACCTAAAGTGTGTTATTTAACACATACTGTATTCTGAGCAGGCAGCATGGTGGCACAACTGGTAGAGCTGCTGCCTCTCAGCGAGAAGGTTAGTGGTTCAAATCCCGGTTCGGGGGCCTTTCTGGGTGGAATTTGTATGTTCTCTCCATGCATGCGTGTGTTTTCTCCAGGTACTCCGGTTTCCTCCCACAGACCCACAACATGCATGTTAGACTGATTGGTAACTCTAAATTGTCTCTAGGTGTGAGTGAGAGAGTGAATGGTTGTTTGTCTCTGTGTGTCCCTGTGATGGACTGGAGACCTGTCCAGGGTGTACTCCGTCTCCGCCCCTCGTACAGTGACTGTTGGACATGGGCACCGGCAACCCCCATGACCCAAAATGGAAGAAGTGGGTAAACGATAATGGATGGATGGATGACCACCACAGCTAATCCACATTAGCTAACAAAAAGTGATCGCTATCAATTTTACAGATATTGAACAAAGATTTGCCCAACACAAACTCTGAATGTGACATCTTATGATGCCTTATGAGACTGTGCATTATGTTATTTTCCAGGTTTGACTTGTAAGGCTATCAACATAAGATCATTTTAGTGTAAAACTCATGAAGGTTGGGTGAGGTTGGGGGGTGATATGTGTTCACTCAAGGAATACCAGGTCTTTAATTTTAAAACCATTTAGGTATTTATGAATGTCCAGTGTGAAGGAGTTCTGGGCAACATAAATCAGCAAAGTGCTTGAACAATAAGGGGGAGCAGAGAAACATCCCCACCCTCCACATCCCCTTCACACATGAGGGCTAGCCAAGACTCCCCTCCTGCTCCAGGTCCACTGGGAGGCCTTCCACGCCCGCTGGACGACAGCCTAAAGCTCATGTAGGCAGGAGCCAACAGGCCACTAAAAGCTGTAAAACAAATGAGCTGTGTTTGGTTAATGTACACTGATTGACCTCTGCTGCCAGGCGTTTGATGTTGTGACTGTAATGACCAGCTCTCTGCCCGATCACTCATACACAATGTGACAGGCACGAGGTGGCATTTCAATTGAACTGAATGACGACTAATTGGACCAGATGTCCAATAGCAGCAGCTCGGATGTTGTTTACATAGCAACAAAACGTCAGTAAAGATTTGTCTTGATAGGTTTGAAATAAAGATTTTAAAGAAGTCCTGTTTGCTAAAAATTAAAGTAGAAGTCCTATTTGCACCATTGTGCCATGATCTCCATCGCTCACTGTAGCGGCTCTCAGCTGAGTATGAAGCGGTTGAGATGAAGTAAGCACCTCTACATCTCAGACCATGATCCTCAGTTAGAAAAAGATGGACTGTCCTCTCCGGGCTGGGAGTGAGGTGCTGCCTCAAGTGGAGGGGTTCAAGGGGTGTAAATCAAGAAAACAGGGTTCTAGAATTGCACCACTCCTCTTTTACTTACATTCTGAGTTGTTGCTTTTGAAAACTATCCATCCATCCATCCATTTCCGTCCGCTTATCCGGGGTCGGGTCGTGGGGGTAGCAGCCTAAGTAGGGAGGCCCAGACTTCCCTCTCCCCAGCCACTTGGAGCAGCTCCTCTGGGGGAATCCCAAGGCGTTCCCAGGCCAGCCGAGAAACATAGTCCCTCCAGCGTGTCCTGGGTCTTCCTCTGGGTCTCCTCCCGGTGGGACATGCCCGGAACACCTCACCAGGGAGGCGTCCAGGAGGCATCCTAACCAGATGCCCGAGCCACCTCAACTGGCTCCTCTCGATGTGGAGAAGCAGCGGCTCTACTCCGAGTCCCTCCCGGATGACTGAGCTTCTCACCCTATCTCTAAGGGAGAGTCCAGACACCCTGCGGAGAAAACTCATTTCAGCCGCTTGTATCCGAGATCTCGTTCTTTCGGTCACAACCCAAAGCTCATGACCATAGATGAGGGTGGGAACGTAGATCGATCGGTAAATTGAGAGCTTTGCCTTTCGACTCAGCTCTCTCTTCACCACGACAGACCGGTACAGCACCCGCTTCACTGCGGACGCTGCACCTATCCGCCTATCGATCTCACTTTGAACTCACTTGCTTTTGAAAACTAATTCTTATTTTTTCTGGATGTAAATCACTTTTTTCTGATGATCATTTACTTTGATACTCTGGTATCGGACACTTTGCAGCTGGAAGGGTTTTTACTGAAACCTTTTTACTTTTGAGCCTATGTTATGATGCGTAATCATGGGAACAGGATATTTTTTAACAACCAGGAGCAGCTGATTAACCTTTCAAAAGCTCAAATACCACAACTACAGACCCAAATCCCAAATGAGTTGAAAAGGAGGTGCCGTGGATGAATTCCCGTCAACCTGGCGGCGGTGCTTGAGTACCTGACCGCCGAGATCCTGGAGCTGGTGAGAAACTTGGCTCATGACAAAGCGGGGACCGGGATCACACCCTGGCACGTTAAATGCAAACTTGACAAAGTGTGTAAGTTTTCACAAACAAACGCAATATTGATATTCCTGTAGCTAGTCTGCATTTTAGAACGTCACGTCGACATGAATGTGCTGCTCTAGATGGTAGAGTGATGAAAATTCAATAAAATGAAGACACTTTTCAACTGTTTGCTGTATTATTTTCTTTAGACATGTTATGTTTTTTAGGACAAGTCAGTGTCAACGTTACATCTGCCTGGGGGGATTTATTCAGTTTTATGTCCCCTGTCAGAGCCTGGGTCACAATGGGAGAGAGGCTGGCTTCTGTGCTGCTTTCATCCAGTAGGTAGTTCCAGATAAAATGCAAATTAAGGGATGTACTGTAGAGCCTAGAACTGCAGGTCTGACCTCCAAAACAAGATGATTAAGATGCACACTTAAACAGTTTAAAGTTCTCCACTTTCTTGACCAAGAGTTTGATACTACAAAGTTTTGAAAGTGTCAACCTTTTCATTCAGAAAACTAGCATTCCCATGTACTTGATTTGTCTTGGTTAATTTACTCCTGAATAAATTTCTGATAAACTGACTCTAACTCCCATGTTTATCACCAAACTTACATTTCTTCATTCAGTTCCTTTAATTATTGGGTATATTCTACATTTCTCTACTAATATCTCTAAGATATGCATTAAAGACAGAGATCCAAACTTCACTCAAAATAAGCTAATGTGGTTTTTCGCAGTTTCATGAAAACTAAACACGAGCGGGTTTTTTCCCCCACATTTTTTGCTTATCAAACATCTGCATTTTCTATGAAACGCCATCAGGTTGTAGCTCTGTTAGCTTGCTCCCTTTAAAAAACCCAAATGCTGATACCATGTGGATGGACATCTATACTTATCACGTAATAAAATGATACGTATCACGTAATAACGTGATACGTATCACGTAATAAC